>VOMN01068048.1:0-14688 GCA_014899125.1 Orchestia grillus | reverse complement strand
CTTTGACTTTATGTGTTGCGAATTTTTCCATGGTTGAATATGCAAAAACGTGTCACACATGATACATACGTACAAGCGTATTAACATATAGATTATTGAAGAAGCGCTACACGAATACGATCAACTTATCCCACTATACAGAAAGTCTCACAGAAACCCGAACCGGGTGTTTTTTCTCCGTATCAGTTATACCATTCTAAGAATACCATGAGCATTTAATTTCTAGCAAAATTATGATGGTATTACTGATACGGGGAAAAAATACTCGGTTCGGTTTTTTGTGGGACATACTGTATGGTATAATTAGCTATTATAATCAGCGTATTCCAGTAGTGTTTGCTTGCTAGATTGGTCCGTCCGTCTCTCTCATAAAGATTTGTTTAAGAAAATATTGCCGGGTCTGTAATCCAAATCAGAGAGACTCTGACTAGGTATCTTGAGAAATAACATCATTTGTATCGCCATATTAGGCGGGTGTGTCTTCTAATATAATGTATTTTTCGGTATATTTATTCACTTGAACGATCTTTGATGTATATGCGCACTGCATTTACTGGTCTCTTGTTGGTTTAATTTCTTGTTAACTCGCTCCCGCTGTCATTAAATATATAAAAAGTATATGAAGTTGAAGTTATAAGAGTATCTCATTTGATACGGTATAATACTAAGACGAGGAACAACAAAAAATGTACCATTTTATAATTTGTTTCTCTTTTTCCGGAAAAAAATCTTTGGAAAAAATCGAATGCCTACAGTTCGCAGAACAATTTTACGAATGTTTGAAAAATGTATTGACGGTTCAGTATGGTTAGTATAATATCTTGATTCTGTGGGATGATCCACAAAATGTCTTGATGGTACAGAGTGGTCCACGAGATATCTTGATGGTACTGAATGGCTCACGAAAAATCTGACACATAGCTCATTAGCTATTTACAAGTTTCTGTTTTCTCGTCGTCATTTGATGAAGAAAATTGTCACCCTACTGTGTAAGGGCGAACCAAGTAATCTTGTCTTAAAAATTTATTTCCCACCATAATATTTTATTAACGAAAGGAACGAGGTAAATCAATGTAAATAACAGTACACCAAACATGACTTTAAGTTTTTATTATTGAATAATAAGTAACAACGGGGATGAAATTTTACATTGTCGTAAATGACACTTTTCGAAGCAGGCGCACTTTAACGAGAACGTCGAAATGTTCGGTCGCCAGTACGTTGGCCCTCGCCTGGGTGTGGCAGGTTTCGATAAGCATTCGTTGAGCTTTTCTAATCTCTATTTTGAGGCGCAAATTAGTATGAAATTGGGTGTTCATGATATTTTTATGCGCTCGTTAGTGTTACTGAAAAATTAATATTCAAAAGGGCTGGAATTTAGGGAAGTAATAAAACAAAATCTATTATTCAACTGAGAAACATAAGTTTTTGTAAAATATTTTTAATTAATTTTTTGTCATGTACAATTGTAGAAACTGAGCTAAGTAAGATTTTAAGGGGTGTAGACTTGAAAAAATTTCTGGATAAAATTGAAAAGTTAGAACTTTTCAATGAGCTTGGAAGTTACGTTTTTTAAAAAGATGGTTTGAATTTTGTGGATCACCTTCTACAAGTATGTTGAATTTGCATCATCTGTTTTGTATCAACGTCCTCCTACCAACCTGACTGTAACGTTCAAATTCGCCTAACTGTTGAGCTTCTTCTTTAGGTTCATCGTTAGTTGTTTGAATAATTTGGATTCTCTTGCACTTCATTAATGTTAATTTCTGACTATCTTGATTATACTTACCAGACAAACTTCAACGTATGATTCTACCAATCAGCCAATCCAAGTTTTTCTTGTATTTACGGTACATGTTGAAACCATTCTGCCCCTTAATCTTGCGAATGTGATGTGTCAATTTCGAAGATACCAGGACTAGTAAATCATAAGTTTCATGGCGTCAAACCAGCGTGCCTTTACGCTAGGTTGTGCAGGCGTGACCTGAAAATTCGGCTACTTTCTGTGTAAAGTTTTGAATAATTCCCATAAATCATCGTGCCTTCACCAAATATTATAATTTTTCGGTATTTTTATTTACTTTTTGTGTCATTGTAGCGACTTGCTGTTTTTTTAAACGAAAATAATTAAAAGAAAAACTTTTTGAGTACTTTGAAATACTCTGTTATATGTAGAAAAGCCTATAAGAAGAGCTTCGCTTTCTCCTCTTACTGAAGACTGTTAAAATTAGAATCTTCTTCGATGGTACGTGTATGTTCATATGTAAAAATTATGTGTACACAATCTTGAAACATTTGTGCATTTTCGAACTAGAGGGGAAAAATGTTAAAGTTTACTGAGCTTCACCCTGAAAAGATAAATGCCGAAAAAAGGGGGAGAAAACTCTGTATTTTAGAGGAGAGATTTTCGAGCGTAGAATTGTGACGCTAGTGCGGCCTCAGGAGACATCCCCGTCTCAATGTACGGAGGAAAATAAAGAAATTACCTCTTCTAAGTAAACTGATTAAAAAATATATTTTTTACCTTTTAATGATGCAGAAGTGGAGTGCCTCAACGTAAACGGGCCCGTAACTCTCCGAGTAGATACGTGAAAGACTTCTTCCAGACAGAAAATAGCAGAGCAGTGTAACATAATCTTGTTAATTACACACATACTCTGTCGCGAAAGAATCTACCATTGGTGATTGAGCCTTCCATCACCTACGCACTCAGCTCAAAATCCTTTGCTTTAGGCTCAGAGTGCTATGGCTACTCAGCACTACTCCGCAGTCGTACTTTCTGTAGCCCAGTCGGTAAATTTACAAAATCAGATATAAAAATACTCGAATTTTAAAAATATGGGTAAATGTTGATGCTTCGGCGAAAAAGTTAGACTAGGTTTTATTGATGTTTCAGGTCGCAGCTGGAGTTCAACTTGTTTTTTCAAGATACTATTGAGGTCAAATTGAACACATGGATTCATTTCATGCCCCTGCGTAGTCCGCACTTCAGTTACCAAGCTCCGTCTCCCTGCTTGTCAGATTTCTTGCACCACTTCTACTAATTCCTACGCTTTTTTCAAGAAAACTTTGAGCTAATATCTGACTTGACCTCGAAAATGCAGTTTCATATGATTATCAGGCCAACAAGTAAAATAAAATCAGATTGATCAATTTGAAAGAAAATGGTGCGGGAGACATTAGTTTCATTTCAAGCTGAAAGCCGTATTAGACATTTAGACGTTAATGCGCCGAGAGATGTTAATTTACATTAAGCAAAAGTACATGCATATCAAAATAAAAACTCCTAACATGTGTTTCCTAGGAAAATCTATCAAACATGTGAGGCCATTGTTTCATGAAAAGGGCACGTAGATAACACTAAAATACCATGCACATTAGAAGAAAATTAAAGTACTGTACGTCTTCAAGTACGTGTTTCTTGAACATTATCTTGAAACAACTTGAATGCATTGGCTCCTGTAATTTGGGAGGTAGCGGGTTAAAATAGGATATACTCTGAAATAGTACAAATCGCTTTTCTATTTCTAGCCTAACATTCGGAAGATTATAAATGTTACAAGTCAAATACCCATCACCACAAAGTAGCTTTCCATAAAACTTTACGTACGAATTATTTTTATGTTCGATTACATCTCGATATAACTCAAGTACAAAATACTGGTACACATGCTTGAAGGGTAACATTTGAAGGCGTTTATGTAGGGTGGGCCACAAAAAAGTTCCATTTATTCAAATACTCATAACTTTGTAACTAATGTCCGTATGTACTTCTATATAGTCTCATTTTCACTGCCATTCAATGTGCTTTTATCAGGTTAAACTCTTCTGAATTTATAGAAATAGTTCACAAACAGATGAACGATAAGCGAGTCTTTTTTTTGACATTGCGCGAGGGCTCTTAAGACACCATCGATGTTTTTAAATAAATGAAAGTAGTAAACGTGTTGTATATAAAAGTAGAAATGAAAAAATACACTTTTTAAATCAATTTTTTTTATTATTTACGTAAAATAACATACTGTTTCCATTATAAAAAATAACAACTGTTTTCGAGACACTTTAGGCATCGGATTCCGTGCGATTTCTTCTCCAATCTGACATCTTGCGATTTTTCCTTTGGGGTCATCTTAAAAATGTTTATAAGGCGCTTGTGCACGACCTTGAAGAATTGCGTTATCGCATCATTCAAAGCAATGAAATTAGAAACCGTCCAGACACTATTAAACAATCAATGCTAGAAATGAGAGTCCGATGTTTGAAGTGCCTCGAAAACAACGCTGGTCGAGGCATTGCGCTGGTCTATTTTCCGTGATTCCAGATTCTCTGATCGATAGATCGGTAAGCAGATTCTAGCGTGATGTTGAAGGCTAATGAGAAAACCTGATGTTTGAGTGATACCAGACTACAGAGATAGTTTTCCACTTTCAACCTACGCATTCATGGTTCACCTGTTTAACAATGGGAGTATTACTTTTTGTTTGTTAAATACAAATTGGTATCTGTTAATTAAACAGAGATGTTACATATTTGTTTGAATCCGTCCGTCCGTTGCAGTTTCATCGACGGAGAAACACCTCAAGGTGCGTTTCCCACGGATAGAAAATCACCGACACAAGCTCTAGGGAAGCTTAATTCAGGCGCCGAAAATTTTTCGAAGGATTCATTAGGTATGCAGCATCAGCAAATTTGCATCAGCATATTCATGAAGAGATAATTACAAGCTTTGATATCCTGTATCCTAATTCAGACCTCAGCCACCGTAACATCACGGCTACTCGACTTGCTTGTGCGCTCTCGGAGGACGAGTTTTAGAGTTCAACGTTCTTTTAATGGACAATTATAACGTTATAACGATAGTTGTACTCTGAGATAAATAAATAATTCCTGAGATTTGCAAGATAGCAGTATGATACTTTTTTGTGAATATGGTTTGATGCTAAAGGTAAAAAATGCTTTGAATACTGAGTATTCAAGGACAAAGTCATGCTCTAACTCATAAAAACATCTTTTAAAAATAGCTTTGTGGCGTATTAATAAACACCGTTCGTGACCAGACGCACAGGTGCATTCAATACATTTGCGTTCCAGAGACTGAATTTCAGCAACATTACTTCCGAGAACTTTCGAAAGCCTGAGCCTAAAAATTTAAAGTCATGGATACGAACCAACCGAATTAAAAATATTTATCATGGTGATTATTTGTCATCACGAACGGTGATTATTTATACGTCGCAAAGCTATTTTTAAATGATGTGATATCTGTTAATGGGTTTGTTAAATAGAGCTGACCGAGTTGAACAATTTTCTAAATGTTGATTCTTTTCACGCTGAGAATGTATTTCAAATTGTTGTTTTGCTTCAAAATATAAAATAACCAAAACTTACTGAATCGTGATACTTAAAAATTGGAAGATCAAAGCAATACTATGAAATTCACAATGTGTTTCGGTTAAAGGCTTTTTCGTTCGATATATACTTTTCTATATAAACATGTGTGTTCGTGTAAGGAAATGTATATTACATACGGAAAAGTATCTGTGGTAGAAAAGTTTTTAAGCATGGTTAAATATCCTGAAAAAGTATTAAATTGCATTTTACTCTGTAGTCCGCAAAATCTAATGGTTGAACGTCATTGAATTTTTCAACACTCATTTCGTGCCTTCCAAATTATTATTTCGGTAATATCCGTGGTAACTGCTTTATTCCTTTGCAGCGAGGCGTAGTGCGATGAAAAAAAAAACTTTTGTCCACGGCTCTGAATAACTGATTTATATCTAATACACTTCTAAAAATTCTCTTGAAGTTCAGACCTGAAGCTCCTAAATTCCTTAGCAATGAAATGGCTCAGTTCATATTCCAACTAAAATTATTAGTAGTAACACTTTTCTGGACTAAGCGGTGTATAAATATTTTAATTCGGTTGGTTCGTATCCATGACAATAACTTTTTAGGCTTTGGCTTTCAAAAGTCCTCGGAAGTAATGTTGCGGAAATTCAGTCTCTGGAACGCGACTGTATTGAATGCACATGTGCGTCTGGTCACGAACGGTGATTATTAATACGCCACAAAGCTATTTTTAAGTGATGTGATATCTGTTAATGGTTTTGTTAGATAGAGCTGACCGAGTTGAGCAATTTTCTAAATGCTGTTTCTTTTCATGAAGAGCGTAGACTGCAGACTCGTTGGATATTCAGTTCTTGTAAAGGCAGCTGAATTTCGTTTTGTGAGTGCACCTTTTTAATGAGGTTCGGTTAGTATAACGCTATACAACGTTAGTATAACGCTACATTAAAGCCTGTATAACGCTGTATTATGAGGAACGGATCGATCTTGAAGGTAAATATTGACTGCTTGCTCTGCTCGAAGTCCAGAATTCAAGAGCCTTGGTCCAGGTTCATGAGAATTTTTCAAAGCTTTTGAGACCAGGAGTAGGGACATCTAAGCTAAGCCTAAGAGGAGATGCGTATGTTAATTAATGCTTAAGTAGATTTCTGAAAATATTGCGATGCGTGAAGTATATAACCCTAACAATTATACCATATCTTGAAATGTAATCCTAATTGCAGAACATTTTACAAAAAACGTATCATAGTTTACGAAGCGTTCACGTCTAAAGTTTTCCTGATCTGAAGATTGTCTAGATGTGGTTAGGTATTATGGAACGAGTATTGAAATTTATTGTATGTATTTTAAATTGTAATCGAGTCTTGATACATTGAACTGTTGCCTATACCTAAACTCACTGAAACTTTTATTGAAAATTAGTTTTCATTTATAAATTGTGTTTTTAAACATTGGATGCTAAATGGTGATTGAAAAGGCAGCATGCTTCATAAATAGAATCATATTCCCTCCACTATCTTATATAGAAACGTGTTTATGTCACCTGGAAACGTTCAATAAACACCTTTCTATTTCACGATACTAGCATGGATTTCGTCATATCTAATCATCTATCTCAGGATCCCAATAAATTTTGAAGATCAAAACTTAAGCCCTAGATTAAATAGGTGGTAATGCAAGTTTAACTTGTACATATAAAAAATCTAAATGTGATGATGTTCAACTGAGGTTGAAAGAGAGTTCTAATGACTCAAGGTCGTTTCCTGAGCTACGTCTTCAAAAAAGATTCTTAAGACACCTCGACTTAATGATTTCACAAAACGATCCTTCAATCTCAATCGAACATCACCTTATTTAGATTTTTAAGATACGAGTTAAACTTATATTACCACCTACTTATCAAGGGCTGAAATATTGACCTTCAAAATTATTTAGGATCCTGGTTAGCTGTGTAAAATGTTTTGATTACTAATGAAGTACTGTGCAACAAGATTTAGAAAACTAGCTCACATACTATTGTTTACTGCTTTGGATTTATTTTACTGCCTCAACTGTTAAATACCCCTTATTATTTGCGTTTCAATCAGTAACTTTATGTCTACTGACTATTCGCTTAACTAAGCTTAAAATATTCATTAAGAATATAGTAAAATTCAATCACAGGAGAGAATAGGCGTGTTCGTGTTCTCTGAACGATTGTTTTGGCGTCACTCATGACTCTCGAAAATTATCTTTCTGTTCTTTCCCATTGCTCTCCTCATTTGTGCTTTAGGTTCATTCGTTATAACAAAGAAAGGAAGCAAAATTATTTATCCCAAATCAGTCACATACAAAGCATGGGACAATCGAGTTTTCTAACACTAAAACTAGTCCTAAAATTAAATGTAGAAGTCGAATTGACATTTCTAGTTCAGATTCTAAATTAGGAGATGAACATCAAAAGTTGAAATTAACAAAAATCATCGCGTAATTTAGACATGCCTCTCAAATTACAAAACCTACAGTTTAAAAATTACCCATTATAGCCCTAATTTTCTTATACATAATTATGATCGGTAAACTTGTTACGAATCGTGCTGAATGAGACATTTATAATTTAAATTAGAGTTGAAGTAAGACAGAACGATTGGTGTTATCTAGTTCTTGCGGAACGCGTATTAACGGTGTCATGTGAGTTCACAGCTGTGCTGTGTAAACTTGTGCTGTTAGGGAGAAGGACAAAATCATTCGTTCCGAAAATATCTGATACCCGGGATACATGGTATGGTAAATCAATTGCCAATAACTAAACAAGAATTCAATGGCATAAGAAGTAACGCAAATGACATTACACTTTAAAATATGATTTCAAATTTGGTAGACCATTGACTCTAAAATTCTTATACCGTGGAATTGAAGGTAATAGTTGACGGAAGGTATCTTGAAATAATCATTGTTTTAGAGAGTGAAATTAGGGTTCTGTGCAAATACAAATTGAAGCCAAAATTTTTGATACTGTTTTTCTGAACTTAATAGTATCTGATTTTTATTTATTTAATTATTAACAATATTCCAACCGAGACTAAGTTCACAAAATACACACTTTTGTATACAGCTACTAATTGAAGATGAATTAACGCCGAATTGATTTAACAACTAGAAACTAAAATAGGGTCATAAACTCACGAATTTTATGGGATGTGTTGGAATTTAAAAGGAGGAACTATGCAGTTTACTCCGTTCCGTACAATTTGAATTTGTGTTGAAAACAGTATTTTTCACATGTATTCAAGACAATATTTCTGTTCAATGCAATTGTGTTATACATGTTATCTGCTTAGAAATGATGAAATAAAAATGTTCCTCATCATAACTTGTAAATGACCTGATAAAAGCCCCAAGATATCGGAAGCATAATCATACATTGATTATACGCATCTTTTATGATTAAATACAACGTTACTGCATGGATCAAAATGAGCTTGCGCTCGACAGTTCTTGGATATTCATTCACGCAAACAACTTCATGAACTTTACTGGAATTTTTGGCAATGATTTCTAAAGTCTGAATGTTGAATTAGAGCCAAAAGTATGTGGCGTGTGGTCTCGCCAAAAGACTTAGCGTGTGGTCTCGCTCACTCTGCGTGAAACTTTTATTACAAACATTAATAACCCATTCATTTTGCCAACAGCTCGGTGCATTCGAATGCACAGAAACGTTAAATGTTGGGAGTCTCTGAATGTGCGAAGAGTCCAGACCTTTGACTCAAGTTCCTCATTCTTTTTCAGTTATTCTTTTCAATGCAAAGAAAAATTGTATTTGTAGAGCTTTGAAATGAGAGCTTTTCTTTTACAAACCGTGGCTCGCATCTGCCTCTGAATAGAAACTCGCATGTTTATTGTCCTCTGCTTAAAATAATCCCAACACTGGTTACTTCAAAGCTTTGAATTGAAATATACGTCTACAAATCCCTCAAAATCTCGCTTGTATTTTATCCTACATCCGGGGTTTGAAGCGAGACATCTGTGGAAGAGACATCTGCTTAAGAGATTACATTTAAATGCGGATGAAATTATATTCGCTCACGTAAGCAACGTTAAGTTTAGCTCGATTCTCTGGTCACTGGCATTTGTGTCAGAAAAAAATGCCACGTGTCTGAAAATAATGCATATTCCATGAGAAGAACACGTCAGCCAAGAACCACTATCATCAAGAACATTTTCCCGGCGTCAGAAAAATTCTGCCTACACTGAACGATAATGGCGACGGAAGAAAGAAAAAAAGCATAAAAAATATTGGTTCACAAAAATGTTTTGACCTGAATATGGATAGAATGCATCCATGGGAAAATAAGATTCAAAAGTGTGGTTATCTTTTCCTGGCTTCTACGAAGTTTTTGATCGATTCGCGCGCTTTGCTTCCGCATGAGTGATACGCTGACGTCTTGCTGAAAATCAGCTGAAAAACCCGATGAAATAACACTTAAGGTTAAATAGTTTCTATAATACCATGAAATTTATAAAAATACGTTTAGTGATATAAAATTTCTAACTTTATATAACATCTATTGGTTCTGGGAGGTGAAATTGTATTTTTAATCAGAATATCGTTACAATTTTACCAGCAATAGCTGTGTGCTTGAAGAAGTGAAATTCAAGAAATTAATTACACATGGTCAATTTCCATCTTTTGCTACTCTTTCTTCTTAGTTGTGCTAGCGAAGCGGACTTGAAATTCACCAAATATTCTTGACCAAATGCTAAAAAACAAACAGTTTTTGAAATATTTTTCCTGTATAACAGTTAAATTAATCCTGAAGCATTGGATCGAATTCATATTTTGTATTTGGTCAGAATGTGAGGAGCTGATTGTATTTCTGTATTAAGAGTTAATGGGAACATGAAGCTAATTTGCGCGTTTATAATTTTTACTACATAATTGTTTTTATCTCGGTTTCTAGGTTCTTCATTACGTGTAGGAAATTTCTAATTAAGTATTGTGGAAAAGATTGTCTCAGCGTTTCAAGTAACCGAATATCTTTTATATTTTGGAATCAGAGGTTTTCTTTCAGAGAAATATATACGTTTATTGTTGTATTCAGCAATGCATGCAATGCTCATCATTTTACAGGACGTATTACAGTTGAAATTTTCGTTTTATTAGAATTGATAAACTATTTTTTTGTGAAATGCAAACGATTAGCGTGTTGTCGTGCATTTCAATCACGATTTCCTTACGAGTGACAAGTATGATTGAGTCTAGTTGATATTTATGAACCTAAATTAAACCTAAAATTCATTTTTAAAGCTTTTACTACATAACTTGTTTATTTGAAAATTACGAAATTTGTTTTCTTATTTTGCTTAGAAACACCAGAAATAAGAACAGGTTTCCAGCGTTCAACGGACTGGTACTTTCTTAGATACTGGCAAAAAATTGAAAACGAATTTTAATTATACCAAAAGATTGAGAAGGGAAAAAATACGTTCAATAACCTCACCCCAAAGTATACACGTTAAATATAATAACTGAAATACTTTCGCAACTGAAACCTCCTCAGCTTTTTAAAGGTTCTACGTTTCGTCGAAAACATTCACGCTGTACCAGATAATGTTGGGGCAGATAATGGGGTTGAAAATCAGAACATTTCGTTATCACGATAAATTACAGCACAATCTCGTACCAGTTCAGTTGATAAATATGCATATTCTCTATCTTCAGCGAGGCTTGGTTTTAAACAACTCAAGCAATATTTGTACGCTGAACGCGTATATTTATTTTGAAATTTATGCTCCAGACTCTTGGTTTTTCGCTGCTCTCTTGGCAAGAAATTGGAGCAGAAATTTGCACGACCCCTTATAATTTATGTCAGAAGCTTGGAAGAAAACTGGTGGTCGGAACTTCAAAGGAAAGCAGGGCATCGCGACGCCAGAATAGAAGGAGTCGTATATCAGGGCTGACCGCGTAATGGACTGTCTTGTTACAGCGTCACGTGTGATCAATGGAGGCCTCTTCGTGTATGAATCACCCTGCCGCCTCGCCGCATGGTCATGGTAATCATATGGAAATGAAACCAGTTTGTTTAGCAGGACCAGGTGCAAGAAATAAGGTGCTGACTGGTATTATATTGCATTTTTACGTTGTTTTGGCGTCAGTTAAATTGAGATCAGACTTATGTAACGCAATTCCTATTGTACATCAAAATTGAAATTAATAATATATTTTTGATAGACTGCATGTATTAATGAGCTGGCTGACGGGGACACGTGCTGCAAAAATAAAGGAAAATGGGGTTGAGCCTGTCTGGAAAAATATTAGCAATGGGAGAATGACGGGATAAAAAATTAAATAACGGAATTTACAGTGCAAGCATCAAGTAATTAACTGCTTACCAAATCGGCCCGATGAGCTCGGATCAAATTCGGTGGCAATAATTGATGAGCTTTTCCATTAAGATACAAAAATTATTGGACTCGCCTATATTTCAACTCTTTTTGAGCACTTGGTATATTGATGTGTTGTACCTACACTGAATGAGGATACGGAAATGTCACAGGGAGAGTGTTGTCGAAAAATTTTGTATTAATTATTTTAACTATTTCGCTTTGATCAATCCACTCACTGAATTAATATTTATCACCTTCTGTTAGAAATCGATTTTAAAATTCCGATTGAATTGGTCTCTTAATTTTCTTCAGGAGTCCAGATTCATAGAAATTTTATACCATTACATTCGTTCAGCGATGGATGTTCGAATAAACAACAAGGAATAATTACCCCGAAGCTAAAGTTCCATGTAGAAGGGATTGTAGGATGACTTTTTGGAGATACTCTGTAGAACTTTTTCAAGTGTCCTGGCTTAAGGAACGGTTCGAATTTTTTTCGGGTCGAAGTTAATTTAGTTTTACCATTCTTATTATTAACCATAGAGGTTTACTTGCCTTGCCTATACTTTTTCTTAATGAGAAGTTTTAGTTAATATTTTGAAATCATTCTCAAATTTTGTTTAGATCAACAAAAGAGTTAAACAAAGCATGTGAAAAATATGTGCTAGATAATAATTAGCATCATAGTTTACAGTCGAATTTGTTTTTCCATGGGGATAAACACATTTTAAGTTTTTTCTGGGATCAGATACCTGCCTGACTATTGGGTAAATGTAGAATTCCTTAAGTTTTTAGAGGATAGACGAATCAGTTTGATAATCCTCTTTACCTGGCTAAGAAATTAGTTATTACTAAGCTTTCCAGCAAGATAATCAAATTTCAGTCGTTAAGTAATTTAAACATGAATCTGAAAGTTCTGGGATGTTGTAACGCAATAATATAGAAATTTATTTGCAATGGAATCCTAACATTTGATGAGCCTCTGCATTTACAGCTGGGGTTTCCAAGTCAGCATTAATGACCGATTCATTACTCCAGAGAGAGCAATGAATCTCTCATGGTCAATTATTGTGTTCTCCAGTAGTTGCACTTGAAATATGTGCACATAAGGATCTGTTCGCTATCGTTACATATATATTTTTATGAAGTCATATTCAATCGCTGTCCATTAGTTACCCTCTTGTGGGGTAGCATTTGCAGCTCGCTATAAAAGCTCTAATCCATTCATGCGACGCAAACATATGCCTATTTTCATCTCTAACTACGTTTTCACTGTTCCAATTTCAAAAGTAGCTCTAATTTATATTCACATCACATTTTTCTTGAACCACTATTTATGGAAACGATACCACCTTTTGAAGCTCGAGCATATCCTCACTCTCCTTCCGTAACTTTTTACCTATCTTTCCAGTGCATTTCTTCGTCCTTTCAGCATTGCTTTCCCGACGACTATTTGATTTCGAGTCGACTGAACTTTTACTTCATTATTACGCTTTTTGACTCGATTGTTGGTTTGATTCCTGAATAGTAAAACTGTATTATGAATCTATGCTCAAAGTATTAGATAGATGATATTTTCTCTTCAAATGAATCATATGGAAGTTTCCATTGCTTATGTGTTTATGAGGGAAAAACCCATTAGTTGAGGTCCTAAATGATTTGAGAACGTTAGTTACAAAGGATGCACCATTGCTCGGAGTACACTTCAGATCAACTAAAATGCTTCACAAAAATTAAGATGGAGTATTTTGGGCCAGAAGTTCTGTGAGCGGCGAATGCTTGTCGAGACTATGTATATGTCATGAACACTTCATTATCTTCCAGTGATTGAATACGAAATTCGATAAGATTCTCTCTGGAAATTAGAGCGGGAATTAATTCTATGGTCATGAAGACTTTGGGAATTAAGGTTTCTTAGTTATATCTTTACATATTACACATTTCAGAGCCGTGCTATAATTTTAACATAACTAAATCATATCATTTTTTTTAATGTCATTACATATTAGTGACTAAAAGAGCCAGAAATACTCTTGAAATTTGATCTTTTCTAATCTGATCAAAACGAACGCTCGGTAGGAGTGAAAAATTCAAATTTCTTAGCTAAAAAGCATGCTGTGACATCCTTAATAGTTTCCGACTCTAATACGCCATTGTTAATGTCTAAGAATTATTCACCTAAAGGATAGTGAAATAACTGAAAACTCGTTGAAAACCTCTATTTAGGTGCGAATAAAAGATGTCGAACATTTCAATTTTATTACGCATATTCTATGAATGGTGGTTGTTTTTCAGTATGTTACCATCTTACCGTATAATAAATCATAATTGAAAATAACGGGTAGAAAAAAGAATTCATATTGACAAATCCACAAAAAAACAAGATCATACGATTCACAGTTAAATGAGACTCAAAAAGATATTCAATATATTCATCTGACAGAAAAAGTGAAAATGTCGCTGGCAAATGTATAGCAAATGAGCTTAAATTACGAAAAAAGGTATTCGAGATAGGAAACTAGAATTTGATCGCCCTAAATCCTTAGTAATCAAGGGTAACAGGCTGGAAATAACTATATTGAAAGATCGGTTGAAGACCTTTATGGATCTCACGAAAGAGTTCAAAACAACAAATGGGAACACACTATCGAGAGCCAAAATAACAAAAAGAATGAAAAATTTGGATTAACCTAATAAAGTATATCAAGAAACCCATTATTATTCACGGAAAATATATAAGACTGATAGACATTTACTTCACTTTATGACACGAAAGATTCCACGTGGCTTGAGAAAGTCGTATGGACTGATGGACCTTGAGTTTGTCTTTTTAGCGATGCCTATGAACTGCTGCAATTCAGCTTAGAATAAATTAAAAAATAGTTCAATTCCATTATACTGACAAGGTGTAAATATCTTGCTCTATTCGCTCTGTATTTGTTGAATTGTTCATCGTTCATATACATGTTGTATATA
>VOMN01068044.1:0-16847 GCA_014899125.1 Orchestia grillus | reverse complement strand
CTGATACAGGTTCGTACAACTGTTCTGTGGAATTTAGGCAGATTATACTACATCGTCGGTAGTGAATATGTGTTTTCTATCCAAAGATAAAATGACGTTTTGGGCTGTTACTTCTCTACCTAGTATCATGGACACTATTAAAATATAATGGTTAAATTTGATTCAATTGAAAACGGTGTTACTGCATGTGATTTTCATTGACTTGCATCATGCATTAGAAATAGTAGTTATACCTTCAAACCATGAGTTTTATTGATTTCATAAAATTTTGCAGTGTACTACGAAGCGGAACTGCAGCTATAGATCATTTTGAACAATTTTGATTGTTATTTCTCTAAAAATTCATTTACTATGTTTAGTATGAATAAAAATTCGTACATAAGCCGTGTTATTTTTTGACCTTGATGTCGGAGAATTACACTAGAATATATTTTTTTTCTCAACACACTAGTCTTGAGCATTTCTGAACTCAACGTAGCGTGTATAAAACTAAAAAAAATCATATCTACGAATATGACTACCGTAAAACTACTCGTCTAAATCCGGTCTAAATCGAGATATTTCGAATCTGTTTTCAGCATATTACTAGAAAAAAATTTGTTCGTAAGAATCGGTATATTTATGCACAAATATTGAGTAAATAAAGTGGTATAATCTTGCATGACGAACAAGGGTATAACAGCTCTTGTTGAGAGGTTCATTTGTTCTTTGGTTAAACTGTACGAATTCCTTAAACTAATTGGGTTTTTTTGTTTTTGAATAACAAGTAAAATATAGTCGAAATAATCAGTTTATTCATTACTCATGAGATTAAGTGAAACTTTATACGAATCATTTTTGTTTGTGTTGGTTACATGTTATTTAACTAACAGTTATAAATTTTTGTAATCAAATTAAAGGAATTTTTCAATTAAGTGTAGGATAGAGACGCAAAATATTTCGAGTTGAAGCGGAAAAATAATCAATCGAATAACCGAGGATTGGAGAGTTTACGAACGGAAATGAGCTTCTCAACGAGAGCTGCTACATAATTTTTCATTAAATTTAGTGCAAACCAATTTTTTGTTCATTTTTCGTGGATGAAAGTATCAATTCTTATGAAAAACAATCTTTTTAGTAATATGCCGTGCACAGATTTGAAATATCTCAATTCAGACCGGAAATGCGAGTTTTCGAAAAGTGGGTACATTTTTTTGAAATTCTTTGTACATACATGCACTAGACTAGCCGTGACGCGTTGGGTCACGTTTGAATTATAAGAAGGAGCTTTTCCAAGCACACGACGCTCCCACCGCGGAAGCTGTATTCATACAGCATCTCGTATCCACGATACTGTTGATCCTAAATTGTTTATTATTTATCAAGAAGTGTGGATATCTTCTACACGGAGTGGACTCGGAAAAAGAAGGTACAAGAATTAATGCAGGTCTCATGGAGTAATCGGCCGAACGTAAAATCAATTGAGCAGAAAATCAACACTCGCATACGGGTAAAATTTTTCCACTCAATTTACGACGGATCAAATTATTGAATTCAAAATACCTAAAGAAAAATACTCGAAAA
The DNA here is from genome assembly GCA_014899125.1 of Orchestia grillus. Classification (NCBI taxonomy): domain Eukaryota; kingdom Metazoa; phylum Arthropoda; class Malacostraca; order Amphipoda; family Talitridae; genus Orchestia; species Orchestia grillus. Next base: position 15,284 of record VOMN01068044.1, on the reverse strand, counting down.
TTAGTTCCGGTGAACGTACGTTAAAAATAAACTAAGCGACTGCAGTTCTACAAATTTACACCATACTGACAAGGTATGAAGCGTGAAATCTTCCCCATTTAGTGCAAACTGAGGAATTCTTCAGAAAGCAAAGTACGAAAAGAATGTTTCCTTGTCTCGCTCATCCTTCGCATTATCGCTGCCTTACACGGTCTCCTCTCACTAACTGTTTGTTCTCAGCCTTACAAATTCAAGGATGAATTAAGGGTGGAGTAAGGGTGGATTAATGGCTCTCTGATGCAAAGTTTCCCTCATGCTTCATTACGAAGGTTAAACAATAATTTCCCATTTCTTTGTTTACTAAACAAATGACTTCCCCTACAGTGGTCCGGTCAAAAAAATTTCAAAATTGATTTATTTAAGATAATACGAGTAATGAGGATAACACAAATAAAATACAGAGGCAAAGTTTCATACGAATAATGGGCATTTTTTTTTTCAACGTAACGACTCAGAAAATATCACTTGAATGCTGTGAACAAAAACCGTCTATCATAGTGTACCACTCGACCAGCTATCACCTAGGTGACTGGAGATGATCCCTCCAGTCTGTAGAGGGTGGGAGGGACCTCTAATTTTTAAAGGGCGGACTGTTTCTACGAATTCAGTCCCGTAAAGTTAAATTCTCAGTAGTTTCATGATGCAATATTCATTTGCACAAAAATCGATTTCGCTGTTTCAAGTAAATCTGTAATTCCTGACTCACGGTTTTATACTGCATCATATTCTTATGCCTGCATCATTTGAGTAAATTATGGAAACTGTTCGTCAATGTATCAAATTTTCTTATTACATCAAAATAGCCAAATTAGGAACTATTCGTCATTGAATGAAATTTTCATATTAACATCGAAGTAGCAAAATTTCCTATAATTTAAGAAAACAAATATTTCCTAGTTGCACGATACGGAAATAATACGTATTCCTGGAGTGATTTTAACATTCATTTCCTAATCACCATTATTTAGCAGGACATTACCCAAATAACGTCTGTGATCACCACTGCATACATAAACCAGCGCTTCTCAACCGGAGTTCCGCGGAACTGTTGAATTCTGCAAAAGGTTCCCGCAAGAACAATTAGGATAAGCTAGCACACTTTCAAATTTGTGTTCAATCTTTTATTCGTAGTATTACTAAACCCGCACAATACATTCCTGATTATTGTAATATAGATCTACCTATTTTGTTATTGAACGCAGGGGTTACGCAAGGATGAAAAGGTTGAGAAGCGCTGGTATTAACAGACTTTAACTTGGAGCCTAAGCAACGAAGGAGATGCGTGAAACGTTACAGAACGCAAGTCAGTTCAGCTTCGTGTGAGGATCTTAGGGAATAATGAAAGTTATCCGACATATTCCACGAGGGAGAAAAGGATGAAAAGACTGAATAGCCCAGTTTGGTAATCCAACCACAACTAGTATATACTGAAGTTTCGTGTGATACAAAATTTAGGACTCAGAGGTCGAAACGTTGATGTTCCAACGGAGACGTTCTTTGGGGACGAGTGTAGAGGGGTTGTTTGTACGAATCAATCTAGCGCTTTATTTGAGGGATGAATGTACTTCAATCCCGTCTTGAGCAACTCCGATGTTTTTCAAGCTTTCGTTGCTAGTTATTTCTCAACCGTCTGTGTAATACCATAGATTAAAATCTGCGGAACTGCATACAGGAGCAATTTCTTCAAGGAGGTAAGTTTGTCCTGTTCGTTGCTTTTATTTTGCCGTTTTCATTTTGTTATTAAAAGGACTTGCGCAGGGACAACATTTACCGTGTTGGGGATGAGGTGGCTATGTAGTAATAAACTCATTACACGGTTCAAGAATGGTGCCCTCACGGCACCGTTGCCTTGATTTATCGATAGTGATTCAGATTTATCGGTATCGTATGATAAAGACCGTTCCAACTGAAATTCAATAAATGGAACTAATTTCCGTAGCCATTGCAATTTTGCACGAGAGAGTTGAATGAAAAATACATCGAAGTTTAAGTGGGTCTCATGATGATTCCGAGGCATTTAATGGAATGATCATTCTATTGGTATTCCGTTGGTGAACCTACGAAAAAAACTATGGACGACTAAAGGGGAGTGAAATTGTCAAGTATCTTCTGACCCTCTTGTGTAATTGAGAATGAACGGCTAGATTTTGGGTTATGTTGAAATCTTGGTACGCATAAAATGTTCGTTGATATTGTAAACTCTCAAAACGGGAGATTAAAATTTGAAGTGGCGCGAGACCGAGACTAAGTAGCAAGTCTCTTTCACAAGTTCAACGTAACGTCCGCCTACCATCCTAAAGGTCGTCCGCCTAAACGTCCACGACCACGAAACTCTGAACAGAAACGAGTTCAAGTATACGAACGGTACGTACCGTGCTTCGAGAAGGTCTGCAGTACTACGGCTCGACAAACTGTGGTCCAGTAATGTTCAGCTTTTCCGACCCTCGTTAGTTACGTAATCCATACATCCTGGTGCGCTAAGATTTTCCGAGAAGTATTGAGTGTTCCCAAATACCAGAATGGAAACTCTACGTTTCTCTATGATTGCGAGATTTCTTTAGACATGAAAACTAGTTACCAGGCGAGTGCTCCAAATCAAGTAACAGACCGATGTTACGGCCAATATTTTCTGTGTACGACTTAAAAGAACCAAGCGAATGGGTAGTGTGGTTAGTTTTTTTCCGAGTATAGGTCAGACTAACTGGTTGTAAATTCGAGGAAACTTGCGATTTTCATTTTACCCATAACCACCCCAGGCTCCTGTTCGCTTGTAGCGGCATGCTATTGTTTCTGACACAGAGGTGTAAAATTTATATATGATCGGCGGCTTGTAAACCTTGTACGTGCCTCACGTTTTCTCAATGATCTTCTCGGGTACATCATTTGTCATTTGCTGATCATCGTTCTGATTATCAAGTTCTCCACTTAAAACAAAACATTTACTTTTTCGCGCTTGTCTTGGGTATGTGCAATATCACCACTTGCGCAGTTGGCTGCACGAAAATTATGGTCTTTGCGTTCGAATTTCATGTATAATCGTAGTCAGCCGAGAGAGACAGTTTATTTTGTTTTGTACAGCATTCCGATCAGGGGCATTATTCTCATTTATTAACCTGTAACAGATCTTCTGAGTCTGCGTAAGCAGTTATTAAATTCAAGCTACTGAACACTTTGTACTCGCTTAATTAATTATTAGGGCATTTACAGCCACGAGCTCCCTGTACGTGCCAAGGAATTTTCAAATTTTAGTATTTCCTGAATCTTTCGATTCGTCGGTACGACTTCGTAATCGATAAATGAATGATCGATTTATTGCCGACAGTTGTGATAGTATCCGTTATTTCCGGCACGCGCTTCAATCGTCAACGTAACAGCATAGGTCACAGTGAGTACAGGATGAACAACACGCTTTTATTTACAAGTGTAAAACTTGAACGAACAATCCACAGAAAGGTCCGTAATAAAAGCGTACGAGTTAAATTGCTAAAACCATGATCCCCCTGCTGAAGAGAGACCAACTAAGCCGATGTTACGACCGGGTCAGGAGAGCAAGTGGCGCAGCGCTTCAGTTGGCCCGAGCACGCAGGTTGTTCATCTCGATGCCGTAGTAGCGCAGCGGCTTCGGAGCACACATGTAGTAAAGGAGCACCACTGATACCACGAGCGATATCGCGAAGCTGACTAGGAACGCTATCTCTATCACTACGTGATCTGCTTTCGGGATATCTGAAATGTGGGCAAGGATACATGTTACGCATACTTAAATTTTTGGCAAGAGAGCTTTTGCCGATAGAAAATTACCATATTTGAAATCAAACGTCAGTTTCAAATATTGTAAAGTAGTTCCCGTTCACGGGAGGGAGTGAAGTGAATGTGTGCTCTATTTTATGGAAAGCAACAGGTTTTTACATGTTAGAAATTTGTCCATCCTAATCTTTCAACTACGGAGAACTGTACGGTTAGTGTGATGCAGAATGAATACAAGAACATTTTTGAAAATGATCTACTCTTTTAATAAAAATTTTGTACACTGGGAATCTTTGATAACGTAAAAGTCGGAAGGGTGAGCCATCCCAGATCGGCCGGAATCTTAATTCTATTTAATTTCTTGGGGAGTCTAATTTCGACGAAAAGTACTCGGCAGCTCTGTGTCTCCCATCGAGACCAGATATGCTGAAAGGGCGAGTACTGTATTCCACTATTGCCTTGATTCGAGGCAGAGGCACTTTTCAATAGAATACTTTTAGGTACGGGGCATTGCAATTGTAACGATTGAATAAAGCCAGCCATTTCACGACCATAGACCAGTCTTTCTCATAAAGAACAGCATTATCTATCTAGAAGAACTTTGAATCTGCGCTACAAGCATTTATCGAAAAAATTAGTGTCTTTAGTTTAAGATCTCCAACTTGTACTGAAACAAGTTTAACGCTGCATGCAGAGAAGACATATCTTTGACAGGGGCCATCTAGGTAGTTACTCACCGTCACCTACATACAGGGTAACGCCGAGGGCCAACGCCAGACCGTAGGGCACAGCGCACGCTAGACCCATGCTGGCAAGTTTCAGCTTCCTTGCGAGGGAGCGCCACGTCTTCGAGGGGTTGTCGCTGTCGTTTCCGTTCTCCATCTTCGCAGTCAGCCGTCGAGTTTAAAACTGTTCAAAGTTTTAGTCCAGGTCAGTACCAAATTGAACGCAGCATCTCTAACTAGCTATGCCTAGTGCATGCAGGCTATGAAAGGCAGTTCCGAATTATGTCTAGGTGTAAAGTAACTTGCCTGTACAGCCCTATGATCCTGGCTAATCCATACCAGGGTAATACTGCATAGCAGCAATGAAGAACTTTCAAAGCAACTGCAGGGTAAATGAACTAGATGCTCACTAATCTAAGTTACCATATGGGCGAATTTAGTGCCGTTCAGATAGGATCAACTACACACATTGTCCTGCGTATGACTTCTTTAGTGGAACGTACCACTACTGCTATAGTAACGGTCAAGAGGTTTCTCTACACTACGTAAAAAGAAGTTACTATTTTAACTTCGTAAATCATTACGGCTAATCAGCAGCAAACTCCACGCTTTAAACTATAATAAGTTTAACGCACTGGCCTGCTGGGGTGGCATGCGAGAAATCTATTCTCATGAGGGTACCGCATACCTGTCTCCTGGAAATTTGGATACTTGTTAGTCAACCATACACATCACGTCTACGATACAACCTCGATTAAGTAATCCAGCTGTTCTACCCCGACAGCCGTCCCTAACTTACACCAGGTCTCAACTACAAAACCGCTAAACATCATGACCGTAATTTACACCGACCACGTCACACAATACTTACATGATAAAATCTGAATTCTTCGGTTGTGAACCGTGCGCCACTGCCGTAAGTGTGTGAGCGATTCTTGAACAAGACTCGTTTCAGGTTATGATCGCTTTTGTCTTTTAAGTCAAGTTGAAAGAGCTCAAGAATTGGACTAAAAGTCTAAATAATTAATTTCGTGGGTATATTTTTGTCGGCATTTGTGTTCGTTTAAATCCTAGTCTTCGTTGGTAAGAGCGTTTTGTGTGTTCTATATAAGACTTTAGGTTTTTCTATACATGATTATTCTTTTTCGTATTGGCTGTTCTAAAATGACCCATCGCGGAACGAACTATGCAAGCAGCTTGAGCAACCTTGAGCTAACGCTGTCACCGAGTCTCATGGTTCGTTTTTGTTTTGTCTGAGGGAAGGAGAGCAGTTTGAATTAAAAACTGTGAAAGAGGCTTATTATACATGTGGATTATCAATAAACACAGTAGAAATAATTTCAGAGTGAGGGAGATAACTTTAAAATTATCACACTGATGAAATAGTTCGACATCGTCGTCTATAAACAAACTCAATAGGCACTCAATGGTTACAATATCATAATTGCCAAAGTAGCTTCTGCATGAGAAGATTTATAGTTTAATAAAAACGTAGCGTTCATTCAAGTATATTATAAATTCTATGCTAAAATTCATAAAGTTAAAATGTTTTGAGTTTTATTAACAAAAATAAAAGCAAGGAAAACCACTTCCAAATGTATCGTTTCTGCAAAATAACAAAAACAGGAAAAAATACAATACTAAAACAAAATCTTAAAATTGTAATACTTTCAACAACATAGGCCATTTTCAACATACTGTAGACAAAGAAAAACAAAAATAACTATGACCTTGTTCAATATATCATTTTACAACAAGAAAATAACAGTGAACACTGAAATTTAATTACCGAAAAATTTGCAAAGAGTAAGCTGGCTGCATTCATTTAAAACCGGTTCATGTTTTGAAATTGAAAGAAACTTTTATATTCTGAGATTAGCGGAAAGATAGGGGGGTTTGAAAAAGTTCTGTTGGTTCGGGAAATCTCACCAGCATGCTTCGCCACAAAAATGTTGGGAGCTCTAGTTGTAGAGCTCACATACTCTGATGCACAGAATGGTTTCCGACATACATATGTAACAGTCCTATATCGCTTCTCACGCAAGTAGCGTTAACATGACTTTTCATCGTCCCCTTTACCGAAACGCATTCATTTCGGTGGTTAGACCGTATTTTCCCTTTAAATTTTATTTTTGATGCAAATGATCTACATACAATTACAGTAGTTTCTAAAAAAATAGCCAAGTTTATAGAGAGACAAACTTTATACATTAATGGGTAGAATCAGCGGCCATGCAAAACTCGAATACTGGCATGTGGGGAAGTACAAAGATCAACAGCCCTATGAATATTAGTACGTGAGAATGCTCGTTTCAAGCACTTGTAACTCTTCGTTGATTCGGAGATTTACAGCGTTGTCGATTACACTCAACGTCGGGTGGGAGAGAAGCTGTCGAGTTGAGGCCTCGAATAGGTTTTACCAGAATAAATTTCGTGCTTAATTTCCATTCTTCGTACTCGATCATGGAATATAATGAACTCAGATTAGCCATCCGGCGTGGTTATTATTATATGGAAATGAGTGTTGTGTGGTTATGTCCACCTGTTTTCCAACCGAATTTGAGTTAAGTACCTTAATATTTTTCAAGTCTCTCTAGCTTTGCGGACGTACGATTTATTAATTAGTGGTGACAAGACTAAATTTTTCTAGTTTGTTAAACATTTTTTTTTGCATTTGGCTGTGAAAAAATGCTTCTAGCCTAGCACGTTTATTGAATGGAATTTGCATCAAGTTTACGGTGGTTAACAGCTATATTTAATCTAACCTAAATATGATTAGCAATACCCAAACAATGACCAGGATATTTTGGTTAGGCTTTAGGAATCTAAAACTTAATAAAAATCAACATATTTTTCAACGAGTTTTTGACATCTTCTCTTCACTTCAAATAGTCATTGACTTAGAGCTCCTTATTTCGTTTAGTTTGTGGTGGGCCACTGTGAAACTAAATGGTACTCATTTATTCGATATTTACATTCAACGCGTCTCAATACTGATTCTATCAAAACGTCTACTCACTTAACCTACTTTACACATCTCTTCATCTCTCACTAAAATAAATTTATTCCGACTTTATCAATCATACGTTTCTTCTCCGGTCACTGTTCTGTTGGTAAATCTTCGTGATGTCTCGATTACATCATCTAGCGTGAGTGTACCATCATTACAGAAGCTATGCGATTCAGCACATGGTCCCTGTCATACATTCTAACAAGTTTGCAAACTAGATAGGATACAAACTATACGTATATGATCGGTATATCTTCGAATACAACGTACTGACTGTCCCGTTACATATACGCTCACCATAACCTTATCACTTCCAAATTGATGTTAATGATGAATAATTTTCGCCTGTCCCCAATCTCATTCATCCTGCACCAGTTATACAAAGATAACTTAGTAAACTTTCTCTAAAGAGTCACCCAGGTACTGTCCTCTCTGCTAGAATAAATGAAGCGCCAAAGAAAGCATCGTCGGGAGTCAGAGTCCAAGTGTGAACTGCTCGATGCGTTGCTTGAGTGCATCTTCAAAGCCAGACTGCATTTCACGCTCTAAGGTTATAATTGTGTAATTTCTATCTTCTGTGCCCGCTTTTACTTTTTTAAATTCTCACACCTTCATCACTGTCTCTTCTTTGTATTTTCTTCCTCGTCATTTTTAGCTTGCTTTTGTATACGCAAGGGATCCTGCGTTGAATCACATATTGAGCATAGATTTACGTTTTCTAAAACGAGTCCAGAGTCAATACCAAAATGTTCCCTTCTCTTCCGGTACGACGTACGAGTAGTCCGAGTCACTGAAACACTGCGATCTATACTACTACTGCCACTGGAATGTGTAAAACAACCATATACAAATTTATGTAAACATATGATTTCAGTAATGCACAAATAATTAAAATATGTTTTAGGTTTTTCATTTATACCATAATATGTTGATAAACTACGAGAAGAATCTTCAGGTATAATTATATACTCAGGAAAATTTATCTCAACAACGGTACGTACGACAGGATACCTTCACAATTGAGTACCTCATACAAGGATGCCAAATTCTTCGCTGGCGATGAGCTGCATCTCAAGAAGTAAGTAAGTATCTATACAAGATCATTCACGCAGCCGATATCAAACTATATCCTGAACATCGTGACTTACCAGGTGTTCTACCCACTGTCTATACTGTATGAGCTCATCACGAGCACTTATGAAATCTATAAATATAACGAGGCTCTTGTTTGTTAAAAAAGTAAGCTTTTAATCTGGGAATAAACAATCACGAGCCACAAAGCTAAGATGCACAGTTTGCCTTCGGCTGACGGTCGCTAGAGATGCGTAGTTCGTTCAGAAGTCCGATTTCAAGTTTAATATTTAGCATCGAGCACAAAAAAGAAAATTTATATTTACAGATAAATAGAAGCTCGCGTTTAACACAATGCATACTTGAACAGAGGGGAAATAAATCTATGTATCAGATAATTCATCTTTAGTTCATGTTCAATTCGATTTAAGTTGGTCATGTATTCTAAAATGTTCTCAATTTGACTCAACAGATAAAAGCAATCGCTGCCTACAGGCGAGTCATGCTCTGAAACTGTTAACGATGGCAGAGCCAGTGGCGCTCGGCGAGGACGGTTGAGCTGAACCTTTACGTATGTAAGTGGTGAAGTTGGTATTCGGAGTCTGAAGTTGTGGTTGGTGAACCTAGTAGGGGAGAGAAACGCTTCTTATTTGGTTCGCCAGTGGTGTGTAGGTATTTGCTACACAAAGGAAGGTGGCTGTATCTCTAAAAATTTGAAAGCCAGTAGATTCTCTCTAAGCCTCTAAAGGTATTTAAAGTACTTTGGTTATCTGATGTGCAACGATTAATAAACCCGAGTTCGTACGGCTTCGAACATTGCATGCTTTTGTAGATTTTCTATTCAATTATCCAAATCGTATATAGCCCTTACCTAGCTCGTCGAACTTAAGAACTTTTCAAACTTGCTAGGGTGGAAATAATCGTAGGTTACCTGCTTGAGTACCTCTATTACACTGTAATGTATATGGAGTCTGTATTCCTAATAAACTCTTCTATACAACCTTCATATGAGTAGATTATCCGATTGAAAACTTTTAATTGAACTGGAATAATGAATCATTTCTGGAACTTATGATTTCAAGTTTTAGGTACGCGAAAATCGCGACCCCGTTGAAGTGTACATTGTTCTCCTTCAACTTCGAAGGCCTGAAACTCGCGTGTAAAACCGTGAATATTCTGATCAGTGCTGATCGCTTGATTTAGTCATTCGTAGAACTTCGGGAAACTACTTCTCGGGCGCACTTCTAACTTCAACTTCATTAATTGTTCGAAAGCTTGATATTACCTCTGATTGCACGCAACGTACTAGTCTGAAACATTAGATTGTGGTCTTGAAGCGGCCAAGTTTGAGCGCCGGTACTCTCAACTGAATAAAATTCGCATGTCGTACGGAATTGTAGTGCTGCTAATGGCTCGGTACGTCGGCGTGTCTACTGAAGTTGACTCAATTTCCCAAGAAGTGTTGGAGCTAAACTTAGGACAGTCGACTCGTAGGCGCCTACAACCGCAGAAAACAAGGTATTGCACTAACCATAGCAGATGTCATTTGAAGACAGTACAATGTTGTTGAATTAACGAAACTTTGTTCTTCGGACTGAAACTTCAGTGTTTTGCTGTCTTACTATTGCTCCCTGTGGTGACATTTACCCACTCGATGGTGGATGAAAATACTCGTTGTCTTGCCTCCTGTCATGACCAGATCACCTGATAGATTATTTCCATGAGGCAATCGGCAGTAGTACGGATTGTCTTAGCTAAACGTCTGAAGTCGATTCTTGTAGTCGATAGTCGATTGTAGTCGATAGAAGGATTGTAGGCAAGTTTCATTGAAACTGCTTGAAGTAAATGATTCCACAGAGTAGTGGAATGCAATTCAGACTCTTGTTTTAACTCGGCTTAACCCTCTGAAGACTCCATTTGTACAAATTCTATTTAGACGCCACCAAAATAGTGGTGCTGAAATTAACTTGTATTAACTCTCGTCTTTTGCGATGCTCTGCGCCATTCACGCACACTAGCGAGGCAGAGCTAGCAGGGGGCTTTCCTCTGGTCGGCGCCAATGAATATCCAAGATGATATTCTGCATCATTGCTACGTCAGCATAATTAGACTCTTGATCTCTAGTCCTTGATAAACTAGACTATTTAGCTCAGGTTCGCGTTACGTCAGGAGAGTTGCCAGGTAATAGGAATTTTGAATTTTGCATTTTCAGCTGTATTCAGTCAGAGCTAAGCCTGAATAAGTTTCATTAAACTGAAACTCAACCGGGCATTAGCCATACAGATTAGGTTTTGCTAAAATGACAAGCCGAAAATACGTCTTCTGCAAATTTTAAAGACATTGTGCAGACTCAATTTACACTTAGCGATATGGCACTTTTCAGTCGAATTACTGTGCTGGTAGTGTGAAATTTGAAACGTCCTGTATTTCAGTTTCACCTGCCCGGCCATCCGAACATGGAAAACGACGAGCAACCGCCTGCATGCGCCGGGCTCACGCGTGCGAAGTGCTTGAAGAAGACTGGTGTGTCTTTGATGATAACTACGTGTGTCGCGGTGTTCATGTTCTTACTTGGAGTCAGCGTAGCGCTTCTTGCGTCAGATTGTAAGTAAACGTACACGGAATTCTTCCTCTAATTATAGGTAACTTAAAGTCCTGATGGCTTGGAAAGTCGACTATCTACTCTACTTTAGCTGCACCCTAATTGACGGGACTAAAACGGGTCTAAGTAAGATTTTGCTAAATCTATTCACCTCTGGATGCAAATATCTCGGATGTTAAGAGATGTAGATAGAAGTAATAAACCCACCCAGTTTCCAAATGGGGCACTGATAATTGAACAAAAACTGAAGTTTCTCAAAGAGACCTCGTACCATAGCCAATCTTGTTTGAAGAGATTATTCACGACTTCCTAGTAAAGAGGCTGGGTTTCCTTCGACACGCATGAAGAACGTGTGAATATCTTGAGGTGTTTCTAACCTGCCTAATTTCGTCGGTTAAAGGGTTGTATAGTTGAATCCTGTGTCAGCGAAATCACCGCTGAAAATAACTTTGTTTATCGTCATTGAACATGAACAGTGGCTGTGTAACAAGCGACCCTATACCTCTCTTTTGAGGTAGTGTCGAATGTCCCATACATAACTTCAAACATTTAGAAATGATATTTACAGTCTAAGATACATTTCCAAGAAATTTGAAACTCCGCTGTCGAGTTACCGGGTTTGACGATCTTTCCCAACGGTTTTGCAACTGCTAACTCAGATTGCAGTTGTGCGGACAAAAATTTACCGTAGCTCAAATGGGCTCACGCTGAACTGCTAGCCAGAATTTCTATAACAGAATAAACTCTGGTGCGATTAAACAGCAATGTTGATGCTGCTATCATAAAAGAGAAATCTGAAAGTGAGCCAGGCTAAGAATGAGGGAGGGTTATTTTCTTTGTATGAATTTGACTTGGCATTAGCATAATGTAGATGAATGGCTCTTGTTTGACCGTATTTGGAATATTGATGAAAACTTCTTCTCGTTACGACTAGACTTCGTAGTTGAAGTGGTTTAGGGTACCAAGCAATGAGATTCTTAATCTGTGCCATCGGACTAAAGCTGTTTTCGGCATCAGCTGTTTGAAGCACAAAGAAGGAAACTAAATAATACTTGAAAAATCATTGATGGTTTGAACGATGTTGTGCAGGAAGCTTCTTCAAAAGGCCATAACGTACGTACCAGAAAGAACTGCGACGAGATGGTAATATGATATCGAGATGCCGAATTTAAGGTTCGAAACCGTTGATATCTGGAAAAAACAATTTGCCAGGAAAACGCATACGCGTCCTCGTTCATCCCCCATTCCCGGTACGTTTCTGAATGCCTGCGTTATTCCGGGGATCATTTTAGTCTTTGATGCCAGAGCACACTAGGAAATTTTATGGGCACAGGAAGAGGTAATGTGCGGATGGCACAAATTTGAATCTTCGTTCTAATTCAAATATTTGTGCTTCGCTAACTGATGGTTCCTAATTAGGTTATAACGAGTTTCCTCTATTGCCGGAGAACCTTTATTTTAAAAAAGAACCTTTATTAATTCAAACACGTTTTACCGTTGGGTTTTAAATGCCTTACAACTACTGGTGTGGTGAGGGATGTGAGGAATGTGTGGTTTAAACTTCCTTTTCCAAGGGAAGTACTCCGTTGTCACGTGAAAAGCCCCAAGAGCTTGAATATCTCAAAAGCAGACGGATGCGGATTAGCACGTCTTAGTCTGCGATGACTAAAATGCTTCTCTACTGAAAGAAGCTCTAGTTAATGATTGGATCGTGCACGTCTAAAAATATTCTTGGTTTCTAGCGTACGGTCTGATATCTGTGCGTGAGCAAGCGTGACAGTTGGCTTGAGCAAGCGTGACCGTTGTTGTTTTTCTCTACCCCTATCACTCAACCTATGTTGAAATCCAGTAGGATGTAGTGAAAAGACGTTGCTGAACCTTGGTGTAATGACATAGGGTGACCCAAATTCTGTTGACCATTGAAAATATTTTTTAATTACGCCGATAATTCTTGCAGTGGCTTTCTCACCGAAGAATACTCTCCCTTACGCTAGAGCGTAATGGAGTTTCTCCCGTGCACTGAATTTTTTGAACTATTTGAATGGTTTGTGTTTTTCCAGTTTCAGAAGTGCCTGTGGACTTCGGCACTAGCGTGAAGGTAGGCTGCATCTTCAGCGCCGTTACATCCACGGTTATTGCTCCGGCGCTCCTCTATTTTATGTTCACAATTCGCAAGTCGGTCGACCATAACAACAACATCCAAATGGCGACGAGGAATCCTCCCGACAATTGAAATCGAGTGCCACTGACGCTCGCGACTCCGCTGTAACATCGGTAGTATGTGTACTTCATGTACGGTGGAGTTAGTTTTTAAGAATTAACGAGCTTTCGCTTTTATTCCAGACATGGCGCTTCCTGCTCACTGTTGTATGCCATTGTAGATAAAGACGGCATCTTGTTCTGAGTTTCGTGTTTCCTACTTCAGTGCTACCTAATAATTGCGATGCTGCCAAAAAGTCCTTGAAAACCGTTGAAATTGACTTCCATTACTGGCTGAATCTGAAAATGTTTCTTCAGTAACACGTGCGAGACAGAAAGAAAATGCTTGCTAGATGCGAGACTTTATAAACAAATATCGGTTATATATCGACATTGAAAAGCGGAAATATTCATAATAGACCAGACGATACGATGTAACTTATGACAGATTCCTTGATTGTACCTAATCGAAGGGATATTACTTCTATTTACAGCTCTAGGAGTAAAATGTCGAAGATGGTAACCAATTTACAATAACGCTATATGCTGCTCAGATCTCGGCAGCTACTTGCATGGAAAGCTACAGTGCCGATATTTTTCCTCTTCGTGAGGAAAAGTAACCATATTTTACTGAATCGAACTGAGTACGTCTTTAAAATATTGAAGTGACAAGAAGACCAGCTTCGCGTCGTCTTCTTGAATATCTCTAGAATGTTGGGGCCTTTATGCCTTAACCACACTAGGGTGCCGCCGGTTTGTGTGCATGATGTCCCTTCGCACAACCGCGAGCTGTTGAACGAGACCATTTTCCTCCGCCATCTGATGATAGCGAGGCAAGGGCGGCCTATCAGGGATAGTATGTAATAAGTTGTCAGCTTCTTGAAGCCGTTGGAGGAAGCATCGCATTCTCTCAACTCTCTAAGCAGAGAGCCGAGTAGTCTGGGTCCAATTACGGAAAAAAACTGTTTTGAAATTTGTGTTCCCGATGAAACCGGAAATATATTCGAAATGCTTGAAGTTGACATTTCATTTGCAATTTTCAAACTACGAAAGGCATGTTCACCTCATGAAAATGGTGTATCAACCGCTGCGATATACTACTTGAATATATGCACTTTCTTTGAAACGAGGACGCCTGTAAAATGCCCAAGTAATTTTCTTGCCACATTCTTCCATGTAATCACCACCTTCTTCGATGCACTTGATATGTTCGACTGCAAGACGGAAGAATACCGAGATAAACGCCTGCCATTTCATCAATATCGCCAGGGGCCACTGCAATTCTCGACACGAGATCATCTGTTCCACACTCGTTGGACGACGCTTTCCATGTCCGCATAACCAAATCGACGGTAGGGCTGTGAAAACTTTGAAAGAATCTCAAGATAAATAATTTTGGGGCAACCGATTCACAATTCCCTTTGACGTTGAAAAGCTCATTTCTCGAACAATTTCCCTCTAAATTTTCATGGACGCTATTGTGTAGCTTGATATTTTCTGGTCTGAAATTTTGCACCTTTCCCATGACGCCCCGTATAGAGGCACGAGTTTCGTGAACGATACTGAATACTTTGAAATGAACAAACATTATTTAACCGCTATAACATCGTTTACCCTCTTATTCGAAAGCTGATTCGAACCGGCTTCGTCACCCGTGAGTAATATTTAAAACATAGTACCACTTTACTGAGAAGTAGAAGCCACGATCCTCAAATGTAATTTTCGTAGAAGCCACGCATGACAATTTCGCCTGCGTGAACTCAAGATTTCTGCTTCAGTATTTGTAGGGCTGAAAGAGAAATAACAGGATTACAACCTTCGGGTGGAAAGCGGGTCATCTTGAGTGCAAACTGGATAAACCAATACAATCTGAATCACTTTGTTCGGTGCA
>VOMN01068043.1:0-15733 GCA_014899125.1 Orchestia grillus | reverse complement strand
ACCTAAAAGAACCCAGTTGATGTTTCAAAAACTCTCCTCATAGAATGACACTGTTCAGCACACGCCTTCTTCTTCATCATCGACTGCCTCAACTTTACAAGGCTCTCTTAAATGTTTGCTCACTGCGATACTGTTGCTGAAATGTTAACGCACAGTAAATTGGAGAGAGAAAAACCGATGCCGGCAATGGCTGCCTGGAAATAAGGTTGCCTGAAATTGCCTTTGCGACAGGACGGGTAAGCAGCCCTTCACGCGATCAGCCAATGTCTGAAGACAATGTCAGAAGACAACCAGATCTGGGCATCGAATGTCTGGGCATCAAAAGACAACCAGATCTTTGCTGACCATTCAGGTCGGTAGCCAGGGGTCTGTACAGTCTCTTGACTCCGACATAACCCCAGAGTACAGAGCAAAGTTAGCATCCGACTATCACATTTGGGTGCATGCCGATGTTGTCTGCAGACATTGACTGATCGTGGGAAAGGCCTTGAAAGAGAAACAGCTTTAGTTTCCCACTGAGCGTGAGTGTCAGAATATTTTACTTGTATTTCAGCAGCACACGTTTCCTAACCGCTGTATTTCAAACTTTAATATTTGAAATACTTCCGCTCTGGCTTATTCCGGTGAACAATTTAAAGTTCGATGTTTGTACGGTGGACTACGTGAAAACGAGCAAGATAAAAAACGCTGGAGTTTTGGTAAATTACAGGGACAACTGAACAAAACCGAGTTACACTGGAGTTTTACAGTGACCAGTCACACTGTACTGAATCGTTTGAATCTTAACCACATTTATTGAGGTTTAGCAGCTTTCGGAGTCGCCTTCGTAGTCGAATTAGAGAAACGCAGTCCAAAACATAGCATCTTTTATAATGCAGCAGCAACACTTTGCATTCTATGCTTGTATTTTCATATTGCAGGGGCGACTTCTTTGTATTTTTAAATTGTATTTCCACGTTACAGCAACAACACTTCGTATTTTTGAATGCAGCAACTCAAGTGTCGCAAGAGAACGCATAACACACACCTTACTAGAAGTAAACAAGCCAAAAATAGCTCAAAAGACGCCATGTGCAGTCCACTAACTTATGGCGTTATCTACCTGCACCTCAGTTTGCTGCGCCTCAGTCTGATGAGCTGAAGATTCGAAGCGAGTCTCAAAAATAACTGCGATTTAGAGGATCTCAAAACAGGACATGCAGACGGCGTCTACGTTAATTTGAGTCAAAGTGAGATGTTCAATTTATTTGTACGAAGCGCCAGTGCGGTCTGCAAAACAAGGGTCAGTATCCTTGTTTTGATGCGTCACAGAAAGTTGTTTTAAATTTAGCTACTTCAGAAATCGTCAAAATCCGAAGTAGACTGCGTATGAGGGGCTCTAATGCGGCAGCTTACGTCGTTTTCTTTAATTAAATCATTTATCAGTGCGACTGCATTTCCGATTTTATAGTTTCCAAAGTTCAATACAATATCTACGACTCTGATCCCATGCCTTGTGGGGAATACTCCTTTTAAACACTCGAACTTAAGCTAAATTAATTGCAGCATATCGTTAAAACAAGTTTTTTACTACCAATGAAAGGTGCATTCCTGAGACCTGCGTTGGAACAGCAGTCGGCCTCAATGCAGTGACACAAGAATCACGATTTTTCAGGTGAAATTAAGAGTCTGCTCCCGCGCCATGTGTTTAGATACTAACTGCAAACATACATGTCTTATAATTGGAGTGAAGAACAATGCTAAAATTACAGTAGACAGTCATGAATGTCCTTCATGAAATTCGATCTGAGCGCAGCAACACACTTCAACAATATCACGCGCTCTACAAAACTCGCTTTGAATGCTTCTATTCGCGCTAGTAAGTCGGACTGTCTGGCAATGTTATCGAAAAAGCAGCTTCTTCTAACAGAATTCTAAAGACGAACATATGTACCTAATAAAAACGTCGAGTATACTGCTAGGTACATGAGTAAGCAACAAGAACCTTACACTAACATTAAAACATTGCGTTGGAAAGAACATATTGGAACGTTTTTCGAGCCATAGTTCTTTTAGCGTTGGAATAGATGATGACTAGGAGAGCACATTTTTTTTTGAAATTCTCTGTGTCGTTCAAATTGGCTTGATGACATGGACATGGAAGTAATTGACGTAGATCTGCAATAAACACGAATTTCTCACTTGAAAACTCAGAAGAAATTCTCCTTAGAATCCATGTTTCACTACATGTGTATTTTCATCCATATTTTTGATCCTATAAAAAGAATTTTAAAGCCTTCAAGTTCGACTCATCATAGCTAATATGCATGAGTAATTAAGATTGTAGAAAAGACGGAAATATATGTACGCACGAGTATAAATGGTCCTCACAACAATAGCAGTAATATAAGAAAGCTCTTTGTACAAAATTGGGACACCAAATGCAGTTAAGCGAAGCGCATAAGTCTTAGAAATATGAAATACGTCTGTAAATTTTGAGCTTCATCTTACAGTTTTAGGGCGATGTACCAATGATGATGATGTATGAATTCTAACATAAACATCCATTTGCTTAGAGCTTTAACTAATTCAAACAGCGGCGAGATAATAATTATTAAGAGTATATGTTCGGGTGAACATAACACCTGAGTATTCACTTTAAATCGATATTTACACTGCCGTTGGACACCTAAATTGAAAATGAGTATTAATTTTTATTTAAACTACTCATTTAACGCTATTTCTGCACCATCACTCGAAAAGGTTACTGGAAGTGTTCCCTGATAAATGTGAAACTGCTAGAGCGAAGGAAAATGTATGTTCAACGATCCCACACCTTTGCAAGATGCTCGGCTTCTTTTCTTCGCCACCCGGCCCTTTTTAAACGTATAAAATAATTGATAATTATTGACGAGTTTCCAAAAATATAGATAATTATTGATGCTCCGGCGAAGCAGATAGACAGGATGACCCTCTGAGCAAGCGACTGCTGCTTTCTGCAGGAGTGTACAGGTCGGCTGCCAGGGAACAATTGATTTAATCCACCCAACGTACGTGGTCGAACATATTCAGCCTCTATACAACGAATGTAGGAGAAGAAGTGTGGGTGACTAAAAACATATTGATTTCGTTTTCACAGTTTCCTGTGACGTTTGAGAAGAATAAACCTCTTGCCAGCGACCAAAGGATGGATTTCGTCGTCCAGGGAAGTACTTCAGGGAAAATAGAATATAAGATTAGTGCGCCGTAAGGAAAGACTCGAAAAAATAAAACCTAACTCTTATGAACTTCTCCTCACATCAGTGTCCAAGATCGGCTGCGCGTTCAACCCCCAGGTAATCCCATCGCTATACGAAATGAACGCAAATTAGTTCAATATTTTTATGGATCATGTTCGATTACGATTTTCAAAACTGTTTAAAATTTTCCATAGCCCTAATATTTATTACGTTCTTGTTATTCATTCATAATGATGCTCTACGTTGGTAAATGACAGCGTAATATCGTGAAAGTTAATGGAGTGAGAGAAAAAAGAAATTAAGTATGTATGTTTTTCGTTGAAAGGTGCGAGGATAGAGGGAGGTGATGCTTTAGACTAGAAAAAGATATAACAGCGAAGGCTGGCTTACAGAATACTCTTTCATGCTCTAAATGTTATTTATAAATTGTTTATACCCATGAAAATGTGCGTCAATCAGTCTCGCGTTCAATCCTTCATTTTAGGTGAAGCAGCATGAACCCAATCTCTATTCATGGACTCATGTTCTGAATCATTTACCTTCTCTGAAACGTTACTGAATTACGCATTCCTTTGAGCAGGGTTTTGTAAGCGTTCGTTATGATAATTTCAAAAATCTCACGAATTCGGTAGCTTTTTGCTACAGTGCACTGACCACAAATCTAATATAACTTATTGTTCCCAGTTAAAAGTTTTTTCTGTATCGATAGCGTTCTCGACTTCTCTAGTTGGGGATCACTCTGGTCTCCCTGATGAGGTAAGTGCACCAGTACACAATGTTGAAGAAGGCGAAGACCAAGGGGAACGTTATGCGGGAGATGACGTCAATTCTCTTGCTTCTGCTAGGGAACTTGGAGAGCCAGGACCTGCAGCCTCTCCTTGGCTGCTGGGGGGGCATGTGGACGGCGCATTGACGCACCTTGTCCAGCGTCGTGCCGTCTGTGTGGGTACGCACCAAGGGCTTCTGCTCAAAGTCAAGGTTTTGAATTAGCTAAAGTGCATCGTGGTCAAAGGTTCATCAACGTAAATGCAGTTGTGGTCGACCCAAAAGCTTCCGATTGACTATCGAAGTCCTGCATTCTCGACTGAAAAAGTTACGAGCTCGTTGCCATTGTTATTCAAATCGCCTGCGTTCCCCTAGACACGGAAAATTTTGTAGCTTCCAGCTTTTGATCACTTTTGCATTCCACAAATAGGATTAAAGATACATTCATTTGTTGTTTCTCGTACGAGATGAACCTCGAGCATCGGGTTCTATGATACAGCAAGAGACACTAATTTCGTAAATTATTCGAGAAATATTTGAGAAATGCCGCTGACCCTAGGGTCCTGGGCCAAACGTAAATGAAATGTGGCAAATGAGTGTTCCCAATGAGAAGGGCAGCTGACCATAGGGAAGGTGGAGGGGTCCTCGAAGGAGAAGTCTTCCCACTGTCGCTGCTGGCGGCGCAGTTGGTCCCTGTGTAGGTCGGAGCGAGAGGCGTAGTTGACGAGGGCGAACTCGAGCAGGGCTCCGAACACGAACGTCAGGCACACGCCCGTCCACACGTCGATTGCCTGTGCAGTTACGAGTGTCAGTTGGAATAAAACTGAGCTATTTGGTGCATTGCATCCGAAGAAAATAGGCCAGGCTAGGTCAGGCCAGGGATCTATAAAGTTATACCGATTCTGAGGCCTCAAACGTAGGAATGTCAGATGCAAGTGTTAAATGAACGCCCATCCCCGCGTCTGCTGTCCTTGCAGTGCTGTTGTCAGTGAGAACAGAGGTGGACAATTTAGTGCATAAAATCCAAGGAAAACCAGCCAGGATTATATTCAATAAATTTGAGCTAAGTGAAAGACCTGTAAGTGCCGGAATATTACGAGTATCCGAAGGAAATGAACTGAACTATAAGATGTGTTGAGTCCATATAAAAACGCTAGACAGCTTTTCTATCTAATTTTACTAATTGTAGGACCTGTAACTTCATATCGAAGAATTTAGTTATATTTTTTGATAACTCTCAATAAAATTGCAGTAGATACTCACGCTCAAATCAGTGTCTGGTGTGTTTTGAGGATCATGGAGTCAGAAAATTATTCCTAAAACCTTCACTATCACTCCAGCCTTTTGAATCAATGCGAAGGCTTTTCGACTTACTTAACCTGGCTTAACGATACCTTAAAGAAACCTTTCCAGTAATATCTGCACGTCTGTGAGTATTGATGAGTTTGAATGGAGGTAAGAATTTCCTTTAGAGAAGTTAAATTACTTTCTCCTACGACGTTGCTGCTGTAAAATTTGGGTGCACAAACCTTTTTTTAGGTTCACCAAACATGACAAGTTCTAACTAAAAATAGTCAGTTCACCCAAACTAAGATACAGAGCTTAATACATATTTCACAGTCTTAACTACAAACTTAATTAGACATTTATGCATAAAATGGCACATGCTATACGATTGCTAGGGAGCTATATATTGAGCATATAAATAAAAGCTATGTTTGTAAACGTAGGCACTAATTAAAACTCGAATCAGAAAGTTTAGCAGAGATATGTAAGGTAAACGAATGAAGAAAGAGGAAAATAATACTTCATGATGATTGCAATCCATAGAGTGAATTTAAATACGTGTGCAATATCTTTCATTAACGAAAACCATGGAAATCTGGTGAACGCACCACCGAGTCGAACAATAAAACAGCAAAGCGATAACAATATTTTATGTTCCTGCTGACACACAATAATTACATCTGAATTTTTAGTTTAAAGTAATTTTCTAAATTACACTTTCTCTCTATGATGGATAGTAATAAGTTAATTAATGTTTTGATCCTCTGAGTAAAGATCCGTTTCCTTTCAATTGAACTCAATTCATATAAAAATGGAAAAGTGACAGCTTTTGATTCCACGGATGTTCCTCTGAGCTATGCAAGTCCGCAATCCGCTGTAGTGCATCGCAGTGCAAAATATGAGAAAATATTTTATGATGGGAGTGAATAGTCCGGGAAAAAAAGTTTCTCCCATCATGAAAATTGCCAAATGAATTTAGCTGCAAGGATCAAGCAAAAACATTCGTGATTTGCTGAGGCTTTTACCATGCAAAATTGGGTGAAGTTTGCTAATTTTTACGCGTGCTCGTGCTGAATTCAAAGCCGGTTTCCCGGGAGCGTTCCAACAATACGTTGAAAAATGTTTGTCATTGCATTGCTCAACTGGTTTAACTGTGTCTGTGCAGCTTTTAAATACAGATCGACACAACTCTAAAATATATTTCAAGATGGATAGTTGAGTATACAGGAAGACTGAGCGAAGTACTTTTACAGGTTGGTTGTGGTCATGAAGGAACCCAACGAATAAAATATATTTTAAATTCCTTTACTCGGGAATCGCTTTGAAAATTTTAATTTAGGATCAGAATTTCCACGGTAACCTAGTGTTCACCGTGAAGCTGGCAGCAAAACATGGAATGGTTCATTCTGGTAGATGAAAGCAGGCACGATTTAGTGATTTTATTTGTATATTTTGATAGGATGAAAGCTTTCAGTGAAACCAGGCATTACGTGAAATGACTAGTTCGCAAGGAAGATGGTCAGGTTAGGTTAGGTAAAGCAACTAGCGTGATATGATGTCATTACATAAAATGACTGGAATTTTGATGATTTTGTACAACGCGTAGAATGTTTAGACATATCACGTATGGACTATTTTCACTATCTGTGTGTAACATACATAATCTAAGCATGTTGCAGACTTCACATTTAGCCATCACATATATTTGCAATGAGTAAGTAAAGATAGAATTGCTTACATATTGTTTCTTCCTCTCAGTGGGACTTTTTTCCACCAGCATAGCTAAATTTATACCTCGGCTTTAACTATTCCAGTCAGTATGTCTTTCTCTACCGTAAAAGTAGGTGTGAATCATATCGGGTGAGTGAAAATGGTCTACGTTAAAACATGATATCCATAGCAAAACTGCTTGAAAAAAACCTATTTTTTTCGTAATCCTAAAAAAGTTCAACAGGAATAAGGCAGGAAACAGACTGACTAGAACAACGAATCTAACAAATTTAGAAAATTTCTACACAAAACCATTATTTGAAACAATGTTCAATAACAGGGAGACAAATAGACAGACATGCAAAACAGAAAATTACTGTCAACGAGAAATTCAGAATAGACTGGAGAATGCTTGTGCTAAACATACCCCTCTTGTATTAAGCAGTATTGGCCCATCTACCTCTTACAGAAAACCAATAGCAACAACCATCAGCTGCTCACTTTGGTGTAGGAGACAGGCGGCAGGGACTGATTGATGCCCGAGGTCTGGGTAGCCATGGTAAGGAGCGTGGTCACGCCCAGGGACACCCTGGCGGGCACAGAGTTCTGGTCCAGCCAGAAACTCACCCAGGAGACGATCACGAGCATGCAGCACGGGATGTAGATGGTCAGCAAGTAGTACGAAAATTCCCTCTTGAACAGTAGATCCACCCGCAGGCATGAGTATTCGCCTGAAAATATATCCAACGTAGGTTGTTTTTCTCTCATGATTCGTTTTGGTATCCATTAGCATCCAGTGGGATAATCACGGGAAGGTCTGTGAATAACTGGGCAGGAAATAGATCTGACGCAAATGATTTTTTCTCCTTTAAGTTTCATATATCTCGGAGTATTTACCACATTGTGCCCATGCATTTGCTTTATTAATTATGAGCATGACTTATCAGGAGAAAGTTCGCTCTCAATGTGGAAGGAGATCGTTGTCAAAAGATCTAAGCCCTCTTTAAGCCACCGGTCACCATGCCAGTTAGAACACGTTGCGCCGTGTCAGCAGAAACCTGTATCTGACTAGAAAGGGAGTGATATATACTCGAAGCACTTTCTTCAAAGAGTATGTAAATTGCATCCCTCGTAAAAAAACTCTCCAAATGGGGCATAGGCTGGCAATAGGGTGAGGTTAGTTTGGTTTACCTATCGTATACCATAGGGGTATGCGTTCCCAGAGGGCACTATTACATTATCTCAGATATAAATAAGCCTTCGGGACTTTCATCTTTCGTGCCCACATGACTACTTTCAATTTTCACACTACCGTCGCTATCTCGCTTCTGTCTTTTATTTCACTTCATTATTAACTTGTTGTTTCAATGCGCAGGAGATCCAGTATGGGAACGCACCTGATGTGTAGAGTTCCTGTTTTCTACAGTCCATACTAAATAGTCCCTTTTATTTCAACGCGACATAATCAGAGTCACTAAAGCACTGTAATCTTTACTGCCGCGACATTGTTACAAAAGGGGTCAAAATATTTCATCCTGTCACTTCAAAATAACATGGAAACTTTTATTAGATCAATCATTTCAAATGTTGGGGCGCATGTACTGCAGACGATTTTTGTACAGAATTTATTGATAAAAGAAACTTTTCGCCAATCTATCAGGAAATCAAACGCTTGTTGCATAATGTTGTACCTTTTCTAACACTTTTGCACATTTGTTATTGTTCAGGTCGCAGAAATTTACTTGTAGATTAAATTACAAGTTACTGGTGGGAGAATTATACTTTAAAATACATACAAGCCTCGTGAAAATAATCTGACACAAGAACCAAGACGTATTTTACTATGATAACATTCAGGTCCCACGCTGCCAAACGGCCTCTTGCCCAACCTATTGAGTCTATTCCCACCCGCTCCCTTAAATTAATTCTAGCCAGTAAAAACAAAATATCTAGCCAAATCTGGTCCAATTCTTGCAAGTAAAAGCATAAGTTCTAGTCAAATCTGGTCCAATTCTAGCTAGTAAATTCATAAGTTCTAGCGAAATATGGTTCAATTTTAGCTAGTAAAATTATATGTTCTGGCCAAATCTGGTCCAATTCTAGCCAGTAAAAACATACGTTCTGGCCAAATCTGGTCCAATTCTAGCTAGTAAAAACATACGTTCTGGCCAAATCTGATCCAATTCTAGCTAGTAAAAACATACGTTCTGGCCAAATCTGGTCAAATAGTCTTAGAGCATTTGATCTCGGCTACAAGGTCGATGGCAATTTCTCACTAATTTTGCATGAAACAATTTTTTCTGACAATTCCCAGTTCGAAGAGCTGCATATCTTACCAAGGGAATAGTCTAACTTTCCGAAAGACGGAATGAAATCATTTGTACGGAAGAACTCGTTTCATCATATAATGAAGGAATTAGTCTTCACGAGGTGATGCACCATTGAAATGATGAATCACTTTTTTTCCAAAAATTAGATATATTTTCTACCTTACGTGAAAAGCACGAATGATATCAATTTAATGACGTTTATTCTGACTTTAAATATGCAAATGGACGAACCTATCTCAATGTAAAATTCAGGAGAATATTAAAGCCGGAGCTTGAAAATGACGTTAAAAATTCAAGGGAACAAAAGTTGCTACTCTCCAGAGAATAGCTTTGGCTGGATTCGTTGCGGAATATTCATGTCATACTTTTTTTTTGCATTTGCAAATGAAAAATCTAATTTTTATGATAAGAATAATTTTATTTTGCTTTTCTTATACACATGTGTGCACAAAATATCTTGGTTTCATTGTAAAAGAATAGATCGGTTGACATTTAAAAACTGCTAAAGCGATCAATAAAAAAAGGCCATAAGTTTTTAAATTCATTTTTGAAATATTGTAGCCCCGGATGTGTTATCGGTTGAAAAAGTAAATTAAATGCTGGGATCTATTTCCGTAGACTTTTACGACGAGTTCTGTACAGAACATCAATGCCTTGTGACTGGAACTTATGGGAGATCTTGAGCTCCCCTATAGCATGAAAAAAGCACTAAAAAATATTTATGTTGTAATTATGAGTTTATAATGCTATTTTAATGATAATTGCAGGACATTTTGAAAAACGTTCACTTTTTTTAAAGAAAAAGTGTGTGTAGTCAGTACATAAGACAAATGATTTTCCAAGATGTTAATTATTAATTAAAATGAATATCCTACTTTTAAAAAAGAAATTGGTAACCTGTCATGGGAAGCTGATTAACAACATATACGAATGACAAGAAAGTCTTTTTAGAGGAATATTCCCGTGCATTCCAACCGAAACTGATGATGACAGGATATTCTCTAATGGGAAAATTTAAAAATTTAATTTTTTCATTAACGTTGGAGCATTATGAGACAGCTCTAAATTGACCAGTCTTACTCATTAGAGTTTCCGAGAAAATGAGAAAAAAATGCGCAAATCTATTTCGAGATACTCATTAATCGCGTTTGATGAAAAATTTCACAAGGACGATAAATAAATACTTTTCATGAGGGGTTCCTCTGCTGATCACTCTTCACGCAGACATTTCCACTTACCAAGCTTTAAACTGGGGCGTGATTGAGTGACCGTTTGGACTATCAATGATGGTGTAAGATGTTATGATATGGAAAAACGTTCAGCAATTTCTTCACAGTGCTACGAAAACGAACGAAATTTACAACATACAAGTTCGTACTGCCAAAACATTAGGTCTTGTTCTGTGGAACGTTTATCGAATGGGAAACTCTTTGTTATCGGGAGGAGGCTCTGCGGTTTTCAAATCGTTAAGAAAGCAAACAAAAACGACTCGGCTTCTGAAGCTATTGGGCAAGTCAACCGCAGACGAGGCTGCCGATCGCAGTTCAGAAGGAGCCGCCGCTAGGGAGCTGTGGACTTGGGAGTTCAATGCTATGGGAAAACTTTGAGTGATGTCATAGTTTGCAATTCGCATCAAGTGGGCACAAACACGAAGGAAACTGTGTCGTGAGTTCAACTGTGATTTATTTTCCGGCAGTTAGTGCAAGGTGAATTTTTCAGATGAGTGATTTGACGAGAGGTTGGTGAATTTAAATCTTGTCGATAGAATGCTAGTGAGTGAAGAGCAAAGTTGTCAGGAATTTTTCATTTTTTCACCAGGTTAAAAGGATGATAACCCAAGAAAACGTGCTATTTTATGCCCCTCAGGTTCTACAACATCCAATTAAGTTCAGTCAGCATGTTTGGAAGATATGTTAGAGTTTTAGAATATGATTTGTAAAAGTTTTCGAGCTTTGTTTGAACCAACAAGCAAACCGTTTTCAATCTGGTAAGAAAAATAAAGGGGAACAAGACCATGCACACACCTTGAATTTTTTTTCAAAGAATATCAGCGTAAACCTTTTCCATTGTGTAAAATCACAAGATATCGCCGTATTTTCTTTAAAGCTATGAGAAAAAAGATGTAGGTTAGGAAATATCCCAGAGGGTATTTTCCATCAGAGCAGAAACCCATGAGTACAACATATAGGCGATATAAAACATAAATGTACAGTAAACAATAAAAAATAATCCAGAGTTTTTCGTCCCAGTGCAAGCTCTCTATCACTTCCTTGAGCCCTACCGCTCCAGCTCCCCCTCACCAGTGTTCGTCTTGCTGTTGCAGTATTTAGGGTAGAAATTCTCCAGTGTAAACCGAGGCAAATGCAGATTACCGGGAATCTGAACCGGTTTGTTGGCCAGCCATCTGAAGATCAGGTCTTCCGTCGTCCACCCATCTGGAAGTTAGTTCATGTTGTACATGTGATCGATGCAACCACAACATAATGAATCAGTCGACACAAAACTCATTAACTTGAGAGCGAAAAACTTTGATGCATTTAGATCTCACTAATAATGAATACATATTGCATTCGAAACTTTAGATATTATAATTTCGAAATACGTATCATTGGAAATTTACTTTTAACCTGGATTCATCCGTTAAATCTTCCATAAGAAAAATCGAAAAATGAACAAAAAAATTCAATGCAAAATTATTCCACAGTTTTCACCGAAATTCGGTTGTATAAAAGAAAGACTTTTGCGGGCCTTAACGAATATAATAAATGCGTGCACTGCGACACGGCTGCGACTTCATGGACAGGTGGCAGGGCTGAGTGCGCTCTGAGTCGTCTGAACTTTTTCACATCAGAATTTACAAAGTCCTGCAATGGTTCACACACATTCTACACGTCACACATTTTACGATGGCTAACACACATTCTACACATCACACTTTTTCGATGGCTAACACACATTCTACACACCACACATTCTACGACGGTTCAAACACATTCTACACATCGCACATTCTACGATGGTTCACACACATTCTACACATCACACATTTTACGATGGTTCACACACATTCTACACATCCCGCATTGTACGATGGTTCACGCACATTCTACACATCCCACATTCTATGATGGTTCACACACACATAATCTATTCATCACACATTCTACGATGGTTCACACATACATTCTATGCATCACATCTTGTATGATGGTTCACACACGCATTCTGCAAACACATACCCTACAATGGTTCACATGCATATTTTACGACGGTTCAGACACACACATTTTACGATAGCTTCTAGAGAGCCATCGACGGCTGCACACTTAAAATAGACACAAAAGAGAAAATAAATAAGACAAATCTGGATTATGTCAGACTTTACGTCAGGATGTACTCGTTTTTCTTCGAGAACGGAAATCTTTAACGGTAAGCTAGCTCACCAGCGCGTGTTTTTATCAATTTTATTTTATAAAGTTGGCATATGACTCGGAAAAATCAAATCTTTTTCAGACGCTGACAAAGAGTTGATAAAAAACGAGGCCAATCTAGTTATTAGCAAATAATTTTTTTGCCAATTCCCTCGGACGAGAAGGAGGGGACCCACATGAGGCGAGCAGGAGCTGGCAGAGCTGCGTGTCAAGAGGGTAGAGCTGCAGGTTCATAGGGCACGACAACGTCAGCGATATCCTGCGCAGAAACGTTCCTTCAATTCTCCAACGCATGAAATATTTCACAAAGTGACTGCAGTTAGCTGCGTATGAAAAATCAGTTGCAGTCACTTTTGTATTTAGAATGAGACTGGAACTGGGCGCGATAAGCTAGCTGCAGCCATTTGTATCTTTAATTGGACTGCAGTTTGCTTTGTGAGAAATGATAGCTGCAGTTTCATCTATATTCACAACGATGTCTGCAGTTAGGTTTGGTAAAAAAAGGTAGCTGCAGTTTCATATATGTTCACAAAGATGACTACAGTTAGCTTTGGGGAGAAAAGGTAGGTGTAGTTTCACATATACAATAAGAATGAAGTTAGGATTATACGAAATAATGTAGAGCTGCAGTTCAATCAAACTGCCCAATATTGTGCCGCCGGCTGTTGTGTTCATTGGAGGGTTTTGCGGCCAGGCACAAAACCCTCTGAAGAATAAGCAGTCAAATTTGCCAAATTGTGTGATGTAGTAAACATTAATGTTCAAGTACAATTCAAAAATTCTTCCAGCACTGACTCATTTCTGAAGAAAGAAAAGTTTTACCAATCATTTTCTTTAATGTTTGGGATAGAATGATAACATACAATAGGGTAAAGAACAGTCTCATTGTGAAAGCGGGCTGTCGATATTGACGTTATTTGCCGGAAGAACTGTTACTAAGGAACTTTAAATACTGTCATCAGAAAGAGGTATTTTTTCATGAAATTTAACTCAAGAATTAAAATTTTGTGAAAATTTTCACGGCCAAATTGATGTATCTGTGGATAAATATGCATAAAACAGCTAAGTTGAAGTTATTAATATTAAACGCAAGGTAGGGTTTGCAATTAATGGACTTCATGAATGACTGTAATTTTTACTGAATAAGCTTGAAATTAGTTTTTTGTCTAGCATTATTATCACTTGCTTCGTAAACTAACATAAATAGGTTCATTGCCTTGAATATATTTTTTGTCTGTGCGTGCCGAGTGATACGATAATGGAAGGCGAGATATTTTTGCACTTAATCACTGCTGTAAGTCACTCCAACAACAGCAAACAAAAAGCGTCGGAAACGTGTTAAATATTCTTCTTCTACTGAAATAATCAAATCTTCACTTAATGTTCCAAGAATTGAGGGCTAGCTAATGTTGGATGAGTCGTGCGAGACGTGCACAGAACATTCATTAGCTCATAGTCAGGTCTCGGTCATTCGAACGTTGTTCTGAGCGATGGAATAGAAATCTTAGGAGACGCAAAAAGCTAAAAAATTGCGCCATTCCTGAATTATCAGATAAAACAATAGTCATTTATGATTTATTATTACTGCTACGAGTAATTTTAGTCTGTAAAACTGGTGAAAATTGGCATACAACCCGACTCAGGTGAGAACTTCCTTTCTGTCATTTGAAAAAAGAAACATATTTTTGAGCGTGTGTACGAGCGTTTCATGGTACACTGATAGTATGTACTCGCTGATAGTATGTACTCGCTGATAGTATGTACTCGCTGATACTCGCTGATAGTATGTACTCGAGTGTCACGATGCATCACGGAGTACAGAGCCCTTGCAATGACGTCACCACTCGCCTCTTCATTTCGACACCTGATGAGCTCAGGTTAACATGCTCCGATGGGGGAAGTTATTGATGCCCAATGTTGTGCCTGAGCAAGCACAAGTTCAATAAATTCTGTGTCCTAGCGCCGCTGTACATTTCACTTCGTGAGTAGATGAGTTATTTTTAATTACGTCTTACACGAGCATGCAGCTCAGGTGCAAGACAGGAGCCATGTCTTCACAGCTGTAGACCTTACTTTGCAAGGGGGGGTGGAAATGGATGGTAGGTACGAAATTGCACGGAAATGGCGAACACAGCCGTGAACTAATGCTCGTAGAAGGGAGGCCACTACTTACATATTTCAACTCTCAGAAAATGTTAACGGTTAGTTAGGCATCAGATTTTTGCGTTAACGTACATATATGTGAAAGATATCGTTTTATGATAGTGCACCGAGAGATATCTAATTCAGTTTTAGATAGACAAAAATATTTTTAGACAAAGATATTTACGTTAGGATGTTAGTAGTACAGTCTCATTTTACCACCTGAGCATTTATGGTTACGTAAAATTTTGGTCACCGAAGCATTTTTATCAATTGTTTATAAATTATTTGTACGGTGGTGAAGAAGTATGTACAGGGTCAGTCAAAATGATCAGACGCATTAGAGGTTAAATAAACGGCAAATACAGGAAAGAAACAAAAAAGCTTTTTTAATTTTGAAAGGTACATACAATGCCATTTTTTCACATATTACCATTTGGTTTTGTTTCTATTGACCAGCTTGAAGATGCAATTCGTGAAGAAATTACCGCCATTCCACATGAAATGACCCGCCGAGTTATAGACAACTTTCGTGAGCGCCTTTGTGGACAATAATGGATCCCATTTGACTGATTTAATTTTTAAATCATAATGAAAAAAAGGGCATTATACGTACTATTAAAAAATGAAAACACATTTTTGTTTCTTTACTTCATTTGCATTTTATTAAACCTACAAATGGGTCAGATCATTTTGCCTAACCCTGTATAAGGAAGGCAGGTACATATATATAAGGAAAGCATGTATGTATAAGGAAGGCAGGTACGTATAAGGAAGGCAGGTACATATGAGGAAGGCAGGTATGTATAAGGAAGGCAGCTATCTATAAGGAAGGCAGGTACATATAAGG
>VOMN01068034.1:0-25427 GCA_014899125.1 Orchestia grillus | reverse complement strand
GAGTTTTTTTAATGCAACGGGAGTTTTTTTTAATGCAACGGGAGTTTTTTTTAATGCAACGGGAGTTATGCTAGCCTCCAACTTTTGGAGCTCAGGACTGGGAGTTATAACGTGTTTCACTCATATTTAAATACTTCATGTATATTTAAATGAACGTCGTCCATAACAATGACCCTCTGAGGTGATGACGATGTGCTGTACCTTCAAGTAACCGTGCTGTACCTTCAAGTAACCGTGCTGTCCCTTCAAGTAACCGTGCTGTACCTTCAAGTAACCGTGCTGTGTCATGTTGCGTGTGGTCAGGAACGCGGACTTGCAGGAGGCGAGTCTGGCGGTGGGGGGGGAGGAGGTGGTGAGGGTGTGCCGGGCCTACGGCTTCCGTAACTTGCAGAACATCGTCCAGAAAGTCAAGAGAGGCAAGAGCCTCTACCATTACGTCGAGGTCATGGCGTGCCCTGGCGGTGAGTGTGCTCTTTTCCGGATGATGTCTCTGTTTAACATGACCATTTTCTCCGTATTTGTGATGATGGCGGAGGCCTGTTGCTGCTATACCTATTGTTAACACACATGCAGACAGGCTAGCGGCCCCATGCCGTCAAAAATGAGATTGATCGTCTCGTGAAATAATATGATTTTCCGTATCCCTGATACGGACTGCCATCTGTAACATAGCTTCGCCCGGGAATTTTCTCCTATCTTATTCTTTCTGTTAATGTGAGTAACAGATTTTTGAATCTGCTTATATTTTTTATATTTTACATAATTAGTGTTTACTGACAGCTTCGTGCTTTGACAAACGCTTACTTTGCTGCTCGTCAAGTCCTTGTTTTTTCTCACTACATTTAAGGTTGCTTAAACGGCGGAGCGCAGTTGCGGCCTGACACTGGTCAGAGCAGCAAGGAGCTGCTCGCTGTCCTGCAGGAACATTACTCGGCCCTGCCCGCCGTGTCTCCGCTGCAAGATGAAGGCGCCCTCACAGCCCTGGAACAGTTGAAGCACACGCAGCCCACATTCACCCATACTGATTATAAAATTGTGGAAAAGAATGTGACGGCGCTCGGTATTAAGTGGTAGCCGTGATACGGAGACCACTCTTCTCGTATTAAGTGGTAGCCGTGATACGGAGACCACTCTTCTTGTCTTGCGCGAGTGCTTGAAAATTTCATGTTGATGATGATGAGTGATGATGAGGTAAATGAACTCAGGAAAATTCAGGCAAATGACTCCACATGTAAGCAAATATTTCCAAACAGATTTTGCGTCAGCCCTCATTTTACTGCCCCTCGTGCCGAGTTTGGCAGACTCCTACATCTGGCGTCCGTTCATTCCGACTGAAATGCAGCCACGGGCAGGAAATGTTGTCCGGCCTTTTGGTTTGTTTTGCACCCAATGGGGCATTGATGTGCCTTTTAGAGAAAATATGTATGATGTTAAAAAATGTTTCTTAGCTAAAAAGAGTTTGCGCAGGAATGGGTTAAGTTAAAAACTCAATTTAATATATAATGAGAGAAATTTATTAAATTACCTTGTAGAGATACTCTCTACAAGGTACTTTTATAAATTTCTCTCTCCCATGCCAGGAAGAGTGCCATTTTGAAGAACTTTTATAACTCAAAAAGTAACTTTCTCGTCTGTATCCAGTATACGTAACATGCCATTGGGCTAGAAGAAAGTCCATGTTAAAGAATTTTTATAACTCATAAAGTTACATTGGCATGTGTATCCAATATACGGCATGAGACAACATTTCTTGCCCCCACTCTACTACACATTCACCGTCTTCCAGCAGTCAGGATCAGGGGCGTTTGCTCAGCGCCCGTTGTATTTCATTTGCCTCAGCTTTTGTTGTGTCGAGTTGTGTTTCGTGTACTCAAATTTGGTATCCTTTAACCTGTTAATGGGTATTGACATCACATGATGTCTGCGTGGTTGTTGCATTCACACGGTCGCTGTCGATTACACATACCGTGTGAAACTTTGCTGAAGGATGCAAATTACTCTACTGGCAGTATAAAACTACACTTCACAGTTCAAATAGCTTTCTCTTCGATGAAGTTTGAATGCACGAGTAAAGAATTTCTGACAGACGCAGCTCCAGGAACTAATTTGCGACGCACTAACTGCCACTATGCTGGAAGTAGCAACACTCAAACTGAATATTCACTTCAGAAAATCATGCTGAGCGTACTCGACTTTAAGTGTGTATCATTTGGACTGGCACCGTGTGAGTGCTTCAGAAAGCTTCAATCCCTCACCCTTTTGTGCGACATGGTATCGATGATACCGCGCTGCCCAGACCCCGTTAAAAGGCCGTATTTGCCATCACATTAGCCAACAACGGGGAACAGTCCGTGTGATCTTGCGAACGTGCGGAACTTTATTCTACCTGAACGTTTACGGGTGTACAAGGCTGAAGATTTCCTGGTCTACTGCGGTTATATCACGTGCATGTGTGTAGAGTATCATGCCGTGTACTGTGCGCGGAGATACAAGGACGACGTATAGATCTGTGTTGCGTAAACTGCTCTCCGAATATTTCTTGATAAGATTTTTTCACATCTGTTTACATGTATGTATATGTATATGAGACCTTGATATAATTTACGTTGCTGTGCTCAATTTGATGCGAAATGTTGTCAAGATTTCTTCCCATGCTTCGATTTAGAAGAAAAAAGTACAGAGGTCAAGATTTTTCTCCAAGTAATGATTGCGTTTTATTTAACACACACTAGAAACTGCATGTATGAAGTGAGCTTGGTACAATAATATAATTATTGTTATCAGTTGGTTTAAAGCTCCCCATGCACATGAAATGTGGCAACGCTGAGTAAGCCCCTAATTTCATTTTATTATAATAACCGCGTGACATAATTGTATCCCATTAGACTGACGTCATGTTTTTTTCACCAGGGGTTCGCTGTGACTCGATCTCATAAATTGTGACGGGTCTGTGAACTCCTGCTCTGTTGTTCTAAAACTGTTCAGCAGGTCATACTGAGGTCACATTGAGTCTGAAGCAATTTTAGTTTTCTCGTCGCGTTTCCTCCAACTGCTCCTGGAGACAAGAAATTCCCATTTAAGAACAACGTACGAGAAAAACACGGACTGAAACAAATTTATTCGAACGGTAAGATTACTTTACTAGTTCTAAAATCGCTAATCTGATTTTTTGTCGTTAATAAGGTAGCCTGTTTCTTATAAATACAAACAATGAAAGTTCTTCAGTGATGATAAAGTTAATAGTTAAGAAAAATTTAGGGTACCGCGTGGTAAAAATAGGGACAAAAAAATGGTCTGCAGCTCGCACGCGAGTCTATGAACAGGTGCCTGTCACCCCCCTGCACAGCTCTCTTAGAACACGGAGTGTTCTGCAGAAATACTTTAGTAGTTTAAAAAAAAATAGTTTGATGCCTAACAACAGTCCATTAGCAGTATTGCGCTGCGGTTTAATACACATGTTCCTTTGGGTCTTGGAATTAATTTTCAGTTTTAGGCGGAGAATTCAGTTAATTTTGTCTTAATTCTGTAGACTGCTTGGCATCTTTTCTTGATAGTTTTGTGTATTATATTGTCTCAATCTTAATGTTACCGAAGAGCTTCCACCGTTTTCAAGATGAGGGTTGTGTTAACTGCGGACACAATGGTATCTGATTCAGTTATTCGTGCCTCCTAACTGAATTTAGATCAAGGAAAATTCCATCACTTCTTCCTCACTCGGAGCAAATCTGTCTTGTTTTGGGATTTTACTCACTGCTAGAATAGTTTCAGAAACCTCAAGTTTGACTATCTTGAAAGATATTGCTATATCCTGCTACATTTGACGGTTAGTATTATTTATGTATGTTTGAACCTTTCTAACTCTTTTATCAGACCGCATGCAACTTTCGGAACATTCCAACTCTACCGTGCAGTTCATTCTTTGGCGCATGCTACGAAGAACAGACTAATTGTGGTCTTTGCTTGGTGGGTTGGGAGAACTTGCGGCCTTGGTTAAAAGACTGCTCTCGATAAATGAAAATTTTATGAAAATTTTGAATTGATACAATATAAGCTTTTTATAGGACAAATGTTAAGCTCATAGCGAAAGTTAATAAGTTCTCGTCACAAACTTATACGAACTATTTCAAGTAATTTTTATTAAGCTCTAGATATAATTGAGTTTTATGTTTATGTCCATGATGCACTAGGTAGAGTGATTGCCTTGCAACTGGGAAGTTATGGTTCGATTCCCGGCTCAGGCACTGATTTTCACGTAACCACAGAGTACTTCACTTGAGAAAGGAAGCTTAAATCTCACATTCCTCTTATCCATCATGCGTCAGTAGTTGTAAGGCATTGAAAACCCAACAGTAAAACGTGTTGGAATTAATATAGGTACTTTTTTCTACTCGTTTTAATTATATAAATATGCAGACAAATTTATAATCATACATACATACATGACTATACACGCTCTTATCTGATTCTCTTTGCTGGCGCTCACCTACTTCTGGTCGTGCAATACAAATTATTCTATAATAGCATCATATATCAAGCAGCAATAAACATGTTCGCGGGTTCCACGGTAGGGATGTAATAACGACAGTTGTTTAGTCTTTTTATTTGCTCGGGCACGCATGAATCGTCAAGTTATGTTTTGGCACTCGACTGCTGGCAGCACGGTGCCGCGGCAGCTTGGGCTAATGGTTTGTGCCTGAGACTGACTATAGATAGTATGACCTAGACCTAAATTTAGTCGGCTTCGTGTTTTAGATTGACCCTGGGATTAAACAGGCTCAGGGGATTGTAATACGGTAGTCGTCTGTGATGGTCTGACCAGTGCTAAGCCAAAAAATTGGTCGTCTTTAGGAGTTTGTGAAACATGAAATTGTCAGCTATAGAAAAGTTCAAGCGATAATCACTTAAACGTTTCTCCTGTGAGGGCTGAAGTTTTTTTAACACAATTGTACTACATTTCTTGAGAAATGTAAACGAGTTGTTTAATTTTCCGAGATAAAGACCTGTATAAAAATCTTCGTTATTTTATATATATGGAATTCAGAAGAAGACTCCTCAAAATTAAAAAGATTAATTTAAATTTTGTATAAAAATGTGACGATTTTTCATGGTAGAAATTTATTATTTATTAATGTCATACGTCACATTAATTGAACTCTTGCATTATTTGACACTAATTTTTACAGACCTGAATCGGGCTTGACCTTGAAATGCAGTTTTCATTAATGCTATTTCTTTTCTAAATATTTCATTTTCTAATCATTTAAAAATAATCTTCATAAAATTAAAAACTAGGCACTAAACCAATTTATTTGCTAATCATTCATTAACTAAGTTAACATTGGCATTAAGAATTCAACTTTGAAGTTAAATTTGAAAATCATTGAGATTTGAGACACTCATTAACTTTCTTTAAATTTTATTTCTGTTAACTCAAATCTTTTAATCCAAAAATAAATTATTAAATCAAACAAATTTATTTTCTGACTTTGAATACAAATGTAAAATCCTAACATATTACAGGTCAGTTAGCCTTGCAAGTAAAAGTTTTGCCCAAGGCTTCAAGGAGAGTATGTTGCATTGTAGAGCTTAGTATGCCTATGCACAGGATAGTGGTGAGTGTTGGTATTGGCTGATATCTTTAGCCATTAACAATTTTATGTAAATGTACCTAAATGCCCATTCAATGCATTAAGTTGGTGTTGAACATTCTAGTACATTTGCTTTTGATTTATGAATGGATGTTTATAGATGTGATGGACACTGTTGTGAGCTCAAACAGGCATCTAAAATGGGCAACTCTATTTTTATTAAAGCTAACTGTTCCTTAATTTTACAGAAGATAGCTGCTCTATGCTTATAAATTTAAATTATGTATTTAATATTACAGTACATTATGTTATTAAAAATATAAATGATTCCAAATGAAAGAAAAAGAACTATTTCCAAGTAAGAAATACTTAGTTTGTTTTTCTGTCAAGTAATGACCATGCACAATTGCATTTCATTTAAGCTCTGTTTTGGATATGTAGATTTAGATAGTTTATGTATATCCAAAATCAATACTTTATGTAGAAAAATAATGTATCAAGTCTGGAAAGATACATCATGCCTTAGCATGATGTGTGATAACTGATTTACATTTATTTGTTGCAAAAGAGGTTTTGATAAATTTAGAAAATTCCTAATTATTGCTGCAGTTGCTAGTCAAAATTTTGAGGTAACACAGTATGTTTTAATGAGGGCTTTAGTCACATTTATTCCAGGTTAGCAGTAAATAAGTTGCCTCTTGAAATAAAAACAAATTTTGCACAATTGAAAAACTTTCCATTAAAGAAACTAAAAAGTTGCAAAGTGATGTTAAATATGTGACAATAAACTTGTAAATAGTTAAAAGGTATTAATAAAAACTTTTAGCACTGTACCAAGTAGCTTCACTTAACAGTGTACAGACTCATATACATACAAAACATATATGGCACAGGATAAAATAAAAGTAACAATTCATCTTGTGTAATATTTGGTTACAAAACCTTTGTTGGCAATTACTGTTGTACTGTTTGAAGATAGTTTTATTTTTCATATGATGAAATTCAGCATTTGTAACCTTATGGTGAGCTCATTCTGCAATGCATATTTTTTTCAGTGCTTCAAGATTTATAGGACTTTTCTTATGAATGTTTTTCTTTGGTGCTCTGCTATGTTTGATAGTATTGAAGTCCAGGAACGGTTGGCCATGAGAAAACATTGATTTTGTTCCTTATGGGCCATTCAGAAATTAATTTTGCAATGTATTTAGCATTATTCTTTTGCTGGAACAGCTATGTACATTTACAGTAAACACTTTGCACTAAGAATGAGACTTGTGCAATATTTGATGGATCATAGCCCCATCCATCTTCTCATCAGTGATATGAAGGGCACTAGTGCCATGTGTGGTGAAACTAACCTAAACAATTATGCTGCCTCATTCATGCTTCACAGTTGGGATGGTATTATGCCTCTCATAGGCCATATCTTTTGTCTTGCACACATGATCTAACTTACAACCAAATCTTTCAATCTCGGTTCATTAATTAAACCAAATGAAAGTTATTCAAAATGCATGTCCTTCTTTCAAGTGTTTCTTTTACAAAGCTTAGACAACTGGAAATGTTTTTTTTTTGTAAAGTTTATGAATTTTAAGAGGTATGTAACATATGATCCCATTGCTACAAAGTTTGCTACTGATGGATCTTTCACTCACTACTGCTGGAAAGGCTTCCAGATTAGTTTTGAACTCTTTATAAGTCCTTATAGGCTTATTTTTAATATTTTCCAAAAGTCATGTACAACTATAAACAATCTTTGGTGCAGCACATGATCTTATGAGTTAACAGTGGAGCCATGTTCTTTAAACTTACAAATATTCTACCAACAGTAGAGTATGGCCTTTTGATCTTTCTTAGAAATCTTTGTGTTTAATTTCTTGAAAATCAAAATTATTCTCTTGCTTAGATATTCTGAGATCTTTTTGCCTTTCAATATGACTTTCTCTAGGTAAATGTGTGTTAGGGTGGCTCATCAGTAACTAAAGGCCCTAGTACATGAGCAAAATTTCTTTGGCAAGGTGTCAATTTCTTAGCAAACTAATGAACATTATTTGCTACTCAGAAAATATTTGCCATCTTCTGTTTTCATGCAATCTGGAAAACTTTGTCACTTGCTGGTGAGTAAATGCAATTGCTTGCACAGATGTCCAGTGTTGCAGTGCCTGCTTGGGCCTTGTAAAGTGCTGATAGATGCTTCACTACTGTCTATAGCTAGTTCTTTGCTGTTTGTATTGGAGCTATTCCTACCTGCATACTGAGCATCAGTCTGGAGTATGCTCTTCATCTTTGAGAGCAGCTGTGGCAGCAATAATGCCTAGAAAAAGACTATATTTAGCTTGGACATGCCAAACACCCCAACTACCTTTCATTAAAATGCATGCTTGACTCACATGGCTTGTATAATCACACCCACAAATTCACCATCAAATTTCCTTTGCTTTTTGCCAAATAAAGTTTGCTCCTGTAAACTAGCTAATTCCATGTCAAGGCAAATTGATATGTTTTCTCAAAACATCTAAAATATCTTGAAGTAATTCATATCCAGTATGACAAGAAAATTACCACAATTACTGGGCTTAGTACTAAATCTAAAAGTACTAAATACTAAAAATAGTACTGGATCATACTTATTGTCAATTTTACCAAGCCATATTCTTCTGCATCATAGGTAACATGCACACCAGGCTCATATTTTGCCATTACTTCTTTTTTTAACTCAATAGTTTTACTCACAATTGCTCATTTCTTACGTGATTTCTTTGAGGCATGTCAAAGGCAGGCTGATGCTAGAGTGCAAAAATGAAAAAACTGTATGTACAAAAGTTTGTAGAGCTCTACTAACAAGTTTACACATGACACTGTCTAGAATAAACTAGAGCATGCGTGTTGTTGACCAATATCTCTCCCTCTCGGGTTTAGGCTTTCTTGGCTTCACTTGGTTGGGTTCGACTTTTCTAGCCCTCGGCATCTCTCAATTTTTAGGTTTGAACTCTGAATTTTGTTTAAACTCGGAGATTAAAAATTCCTAATTTTGGGTC
The DNA here is from genome assembly GCA_014899125.1 of Orchestia grillus. Classification (NCBI taxonomy): domain Eukaryota; kingdom Metazoa; phylum Arthropoda; class Malacostraca; order Amphipoda; family Talitridae; genus Orchestia; species Orchestia grillus. The sequence continues at coordinate 16,801 of VOMN01068034.1, read as the reverse complement.
AAACTGATTTGGTTGCGGTGTGAAACTATGAAACACGGAGGCTATTTTGTACTTTTGACGTTAAGTGGCATTTTTTTAAATTACAGTGGCACCAAAAGATTTTAACTTAATTCATCCTTTTATGCTGTTTGATTTTTGGGAAGCGCCAGCTCATCACTTGGCCAAGTCAGGCCAAGTGGTGAGCTGGCATCATGGCCAGCAAGACCAGGTTTGGATTTGAGGATGAAATTTTTTCCCTATATATGTTTGAATTAAAGAAGTTTTTGAATCACAGGGATATCACTGTATCCATTTTGTAGTTTTAATTGTAGTCTATGATCCACAAAACTGACGCAATTTACCCATCAGACTTTGCATGATTTTGTTATATTACTAGCTAGTTTTGAATGGGCTCTGGTTATAAAAACAAAATAATTGAAATTCTACCAATTTGAAATGCAAATAAGTGACATGTGTTTGTTTGTTTAATCAAAACTTTTCATTCACATCTATGAAGAGCTTAAAGGTAAATTTTTGCTAAAATTAAGGAAAGAAATCAGTTTGTCATATTTAAGTTATCTAGATGTGTTGAAACCAAAATTGTAGTCATGCAGCAGTTTTTTATATTAGTTAATTCTTTTTGGTGTTTACCAATTATAGACCTATGTTATATAGTGTATTCATTACATATGTAGCTACTCATAATAAGTTCATCATAGTTTTCAGTAGAATCTATATTTAGAATACAGTAACATGTAGAGATGTTTTAATATTAAGATAATACATATGAGATCATGATTTATATACTTACCCCTCAACTAATATTTTCAACATCAATCACATCATTTTGGAGTCAATCAATTGTACCTCTCTTTAGCAAACAATTTTGTAATAAAACCATAAATTGTAGCCTTGATTTTTCACACCAAATAATTTTGTAATGAAACCTAAAATTGTAACCTTAATTTTTCACACCAAATAATTTTGTAATGAAACCTAAAACTGTAACCTTAATTTTTCATACCAAACAAGGTTTGAAAGCATTTCCAAACTAGATTAACTAGGTATTCTTTGTTCAGAGTAAGAGTTTTAAAAAATGAATCTATAAGTCTTAATAAATTACTATCAACAGGTAATAGCAAGGCTTCTTATCTCCAATGAACAAGCTATTTCCCCTTCATTCATTCAGGAGGTATGAAAATGTGAACCCTGGGGCTTGGGTTCAATTGCTAAAATAAATTATACCTGCACTAGGTAAAGGGGTAAAATTTATTATATCTATACTCTAGATTGAATATTTTTTGAGCATTAGACCTGTATATATTAAAATTCATTTGTTTTATTAGGCTGTACACTACAGTGAAATCACATCAACAATAAGCTTCATCTTTTCCTGGAAACTTCTTATAAATTATTTGAAGCTCAGCAGTTTCCATTAAATGTCATCAAATTTTTTAACCAATGATGAGAGATTTTCATGCCTTTTTGCTAATAATTCTACTGTAAACTTGCTTAAAAAAGTCTGTCTGATTTTCGAATCAATCTTGTAATAACTGAATATATGTAACAATGTAATTTATAATGAGGATTTGGTAATAAATATGATGGCTTTCAAAATTAAAGAACATTCCTAATTTTAAGAAAATTGGATTACAGTTTTGTGCAGAGTATTCATATTTGATCATCTGAGTGATGTGTTGATTCTGTGTCACTAATTTCCTCACATCTTTAGCCTGCAGACGATGGCAGGTTGCAGTGTCCCAGTCTTGACTTCACGACACTATGCATTAAAATTGGTTGGTGTGTTCCACTCAGCAGTCCTATGAGTAACATTGGAAATTATGATTTTTTTCCATGCGCAAAAAGTGTTATTGAAAATTTACTGATCAGAAAGAGGGATTGTTGCCTCCCAAGTCATTATTTGACCCAAATCATTATATGTATATATATATTGAAAAATGTATGAACTGATACCTCTTCATCATGCTGAAGAATACTTTGAAAGGAGCTTCCAGTTATTGAACCATCAATGGCCTCGATTAGCTTCTGTTCGGTAAGATGTTTTTTATTATGAAGGCAATTTCTAGTGCTGTAGTTACTATTTTTCCATGACCTGTGTACATAAAATTAAAAAATTATGTTCAAATTTTATAGGATGGTTATTTTATTGTGATCTTAATAGGAGTATTATTTATATATGGACATTTCTTCAGAGATACCTACTTGATTGTACATTTCAAAAGTAGTACCTATTAGGTATAGTTAATTGAAGCATGCTACACTTTCATCAAAATTTATTTTGGTGTGTTAGGAAATACTATAACAGAGTTAATATTCTGTAAGGATAATCAGATAATATTTTTTCATTATGAAGATTAAAAAATATGTCTTTGTAGAAGAAAAGTCATGTTTTGCTGCAGAAGTTATTTCAAACTTGAATGCAATGTTCTAATGATGTTCTAAAGAATGGAACAATATGAAGAGTAGGAAACAGGGTTGCGGAGTTAGGGACTCTGACTTATTGAATTCCAAAAATTCTGACACCGACTCCCAAGATTCTAAAAATTCTAACTCCAAGTCCTAGGAATCCAAAAATTTTGACTCTGACTCCTAGAAATGTAAAATCTCTGGCTCCATAATTATGAAATACAATTCTTATATTATCCTTTGTAATCATTTATGATTGAAGGGGGTATTTACAATAGATATAAATTCTTAATGAAACATTTTTATTTTCTATGAATTCAGGCTACTCAATTTGTTTCCCTCCTTACTAAATGCTATAACTGAATGGAATGTTGTAACAGATATAAATAGGTATACACTACATACTTAATAATATTTATATGCTCTTTTTTAATATTGGTCTATAGCCTACAATGCAGATCTAAAAATTTTTTAGTGTGAAACATCATTATTTCTACACAAGAGTTGTTGAATTTATGAATTTATAAGGTATCTTCAATGCATGAGTATGTATTGCTAGTTATTGTAAATTGTAATTTTTCAAATTTTCTTTGTTATATTTTCATAATTATTGCTAAAAAAATTTGAATAAGTAACAAATATAAAATAGCTAAAATGAATAGAATTCACAAATTAATATTAAACATAATTTCACCTAATTAACTTGCATTACTAATTCTAATTACTGATAGTGTGTGTACTACATATTTCTCTATCTTATGAGATATTTGCTGTGCTTTGTGGACTAAAGGTGACTGAAGATATCCAAGTTAAATTAAATTTGGTTCATAGTAGTTGAATAATGACATCAAAAGGTTAATAATAATAATTAGTCAAAAAAGAGCCCATGAGTGTTTGCTTGTGTAGCAGGTTAAAATCTACAAAGCATGTTAAAAAAATAATTTAATTAGACTCTGACTCCAACTCCTAGCATTCCCTCGAGTCTGACATTGATTCTTAGCATTCCTATGCATCAGACTCTGACTTCTTTCAAAACTTCCAACTCCTGAATCTGTAACTCTGGTAGGAAATTATAAAATGTATGAGATCTTGATAACAAATTTATCCATTTACAATCAAAGGACCATCTGTCCTTTACTTCTATTTTTTCTTTCAGGATGGGCATGCTTCGACTGTCTCGGGACTCCCTTCCCACGTCTCTAGTCCTGGTGGAAGATCATAAAGTTATAGGTCATATCAAAATCAAGCAACTCTTTTCCCGATGCCGTGCTCTGTGGATTGAATCGGTTGTAATAGATAAAGCTCTAAGGGGTAAAGGATATGGCAAAATACTGATGATGGAGACAGAAAAGTATGCTCGAAGAATGGGTTTTGAGCTTGCTTATTTAGCTACGTATGACCAGCAGGGCTTCTACTCCCGTCTTGGATATGAAGAATGTGAAAAAGTATGTGTCTTTGACAAACCCATCGGAGATGAGTGGGTTCCTAACACATCTTTCCTGAAAGAAATGTCTTGGAATGTTACACATACTAAAAATGGCATCTCCAAGCTGAACACAACCAACTGTAATGGTACAAGTCACCAAAATGGCAATGGCACTTTTCACAAGCCCAAGAGTATTGGTCATAATGAGAAACATTTTTCAACAAATGGCTATCATCGTAAGAGTTTTCACAAAAAATTCACTGAAGAATCTATTGTTCAAATTGATGAAAATGGCTGGCATGAAATTGATGTGAAGACCAGGAATGGGGACTGCCCTGCCTCGTCTGCAATTCCTGCACCTCCACCACCACCACCTATAATGCCTCTCCAGTACCTTAATGGTGTACCTGTCCCACCTGCCCCTCCTCCTCCTCCACCTAAGGCTCCATCTGCTATTCCACCTTTCAAGAAAATTCCTGCTGTGTCTCTGACCCCTATTAAAGAGGGTGTGGCTGTTCCTGCTCCACCTCCTAAAAGTGAATCTGAAGCTAACCAATTTCTCTTAATATCAAGTCTTTTATCAAACGATGGGGAGGGCATTAAAACCTTTATGAAAAAAAATTTGAAGGAAAGTAAAGTTTGATTTAAAGCCTCACAATAAATTACAATGATAACTCTTTGCAGATTGAAGTCGTAACTAACCAGAAAGCCTTGTAAAGAGCTTTCTGGTTGCCACATGAAACACAATTTGTTATGTAAATTATATCTATTATTATTTGCGATATTTGCGCAAAATATGATCAGAACTGGATAGTTATGTACAGTGTCCAGAAGTAAACATGCATCTAGAATATGCTAGAAACTGAAACTTATGAACTTATTTAAAAATTTGAAATTATGACTTAGAGAATTTTCAAAGGTTCATTTAGCCTTATGAATTATATAATATAAATGATTGAAAATGAGATGAATAGTATGTTTTGATTCCTAAAAATTTTGTATTTTGAATCCTCAACAGCCTCCTTAATATCATTAATTTCCTTGCTACCCCTCCTCATGATGTGTGCCAATTTTGTATGATAATCTTGCTTAAATTTAAGTAGTACTATCTTTTTTAATTTCAATTGATCATGCTATTGCTAGCTGTTTAGACTATTTCTTGTTGGAAATGTTTCTTTTGATATCTTGAGATTTATCTTATCATTACTTGTTCATCTAGAGCTAACTAATGATTTCATTAGTATTGAAGTAAAGAAGTGTTTTAGCTTCTACATATATAGTACTCATAGCAATGGGATCTTCAATTATGAAAACATCCCTTAGAAAGGTCACTGCCACTTCAGTTTCATTTGTGCATTTATTAGTGCTCTTAGTCCTGGGGTGTGCATTACAGGAGATTGTGCTCAGGGAAATCTTGGTCATGTTACCTCCAGAGTAGGAGGTAGCATTCTTGAAAATTCTCTTGAACTCTGTGCCATAATGACTGGGACTTCAAGTCTTTCAAGTCACCTTATTATGTTTGACTTTATTGGCATAGCTCATTTATCCATGGCTCATTCTGTTGTGGGTTTTGTGTTTAGATGAGGTGTATCTTTTCTTTTCTAAGCTTCCTCTTTTTTCCTTAGTTTCTTGTAGGGTAGATTTTTGTGAATTGTTTCGGATAAATTTTACAATTTTCATGACTTTCTGATTATTACTTAACTGAAGGAACACTCCTCAAGTAGGTACAAGGATTAAGCAACTTGTGATTAATATCATAGTGATTAAAGCACTATCATTGCTTCAATTGGAATCACTAAATACTACTAGAATTTTCCAACAACTATAAGTTGACTGGTGTAACTCATGTGCTGTTGTTGCTGTGCAGTTTCAAAGTGGGATGTATATCATATGCAGTGACTTAATTAGAAGTCCTTTTTGCTTGTTACATCATTGTTGTCATCTTTGTTCAAATTTCATTTAGGTTGTGCTGTTCATTGCCCAATTCTGTATTAGGGTTGATGATTCCTGCATAGATACTTGGGCTTGCTCATTTACCTTTTGTTTTCTTTACTATGGATTGGGTAAATCATATATATTAACGGTATTTATTAACTAAACAACCATAACTTTGCATATCATTCCCAAAGTGCTCTACAAAATTAAAATTCATAGCTTCATAAAAGGCTTGCTTGGCCAACTCCTGAACAGCAAACGTATAATCTGGTCCACGAGCTCATGGCAATTTTCTGAACTTTGTAACTTGCCAACCTTTTTAAATAATTGCACACGTTCCATTAGTCTTGTGCCTCAAAATAACAATAGTCACCCACTAAAAAGCAAACAGATGGTCAGCTGGAGCATTTTCTAGCATGTTATAAGTTAAAAAATCCCAGTGGCTGTGGCCATATCAAGTTTGAATTCTAGACATGTTACTCTAGTGAATGCCAACATGTATCAACATTAATTGTAGACTACAGATTTATTCCTAATTAACACAAAAAATATTGTGTACACCTTTCAATACTTTTCAGGTCTAATGAGCCCCTTCATCTAAATATTGGGTCTGAATACAGACTGTGAGGTATATGTTTTAGGTCCATTATGGAAAGAGCTTTTGCCAAAACGAAAAAGGAATCATGGCATTTGTGGACACTCATGACTTCTGCTCAACTATACAACAATACTTATTCAATATGTTACTGAGAATTACTGACAGCATTTTTCAAGTAAGATATTGGTGGAACACTCCTTTCTATGGCCATACTGGGTACAACCTAGTCTAATGATATTTAGAGGAGATGTTTCTGACAGAATTGATTGAATCAGAAATAATATCTCTGCTGAGCAATGAGATGAGTGATAGAAGACTAAACCTCAATCACAAAACCAGGCCCGCTTGTAGTCAGCATGGCGAGATTGATTTCTTGACTACCTGATCTCATTTTGTAGCCTCTCAAGAAATAGCAAGGTCATGTTCTATCACAAGTCTTTCCCCAATAATCACACAACTAATGAAGGTTTACCAAAACTCTGCTTACCTGAAATATTTCCACAGTACAACAGCTTTTATCTCATCTGGTGTGAATGGGTAATGGTGTTGCTGTTTGTCTCCCACAGATGAGATAAACTTACCTGCTCACTTAAATGATGTGGCAACTACCAATACTAAGGAGAATAAAACTGTCAATTACCAAATTCACTATTGAGAAGTATGTACAACTGAAGTTGGCCCCAGAAATTCCAACTGACTTCTGGAAAATCTTAACTAAACAAAGAGGTAATCCGGCAATGAGCTAACTTTGGGATGTGGAACACCATGATAATGAACCCTGGGAAAGGGTACCCTAGGAATGTATATTGTGACTAACAACCTTTAGAAGAAAAATTTACAAGAATAGAGAATTAAAGAAAAAACTAACGAAACATGGACATGTGATGATAGAACACTGTTGAAACGAATTAGAAAAATTCCATTTAATTAACTGTCCTCTTGAGTGACTGGGGAACCAAATGGAGAGAACCTAAGATACTTCAGGATCTAACATGCAAATGGGAAGATAAAGCAACAAAGCATAATGATACATGCTGCAAGCTCAACCACAAACGAATAAGGCTACTCAAACTTCTTAACTGAGATGGGAAATATAGTATTTACAACAGATATATTACAGGAGTGACTAATAAACAAAGTAGTTTAAACCAAAAAAGTTCAATTAATGGAAATGGTAAAAGAATGTGAAATTAAATTTATTCACTAACAAAATACAAAAATAACTTGAATTACTAAAGAACTAACACAGCTTGATGCAAAGAAATGACAAATGGCATGATATAAATCAAATAAATAACAAGCATGAACAAGGCAGTAATAAAACATAAGTGCAATAAAATGCTCGGACTTTGAGTCCAAACACACCAGTGCAACTGAGCCTGCTACAAAATAACTAAAACAGGAATGATTTGGGAATTCCTTAATAATAATTCTTAATAGTTATATACTCAGGTATTTATTATTAGCAAAGCTGCAAAGAATTATAGACAATTAATATAATTTTGCCATAAACATCAAATAAGAACAATTGACAAAAGAGAAGCATTAAAGGTGGTGCTACACAAATACCACCCCCGGTTACAATGATTTTGTTTTCTGTACTTAAATGAGCTTAAGAAGCACTAGATACAACTACCGTAATAATTTGGGTGCCATATGCTTAAAGCTGAACATGTACATGCTGTGATGGAAAACATGTGTTGCTCTCTCCATTTCTCTGGGTATGAATGCTGAGTGTATTTTCTTTCTTCTTTATGGTCTAATGCTATGTTCTTTTCTCACATGATTGCTAATTGGTCATTAAGTGGTTAGAAGTGTCATTAAGTGAAAAGGTTTTAGTACTTGTTTTTTTAACTTGCATCAAGTATTTGGTGAATCATAGTATTCTTAATCCCATTTCCATTATAATATTTTAATATTCTCAGTACTTATGGGGTTTTGTTCATTAGCTATTGGTATTCCCTGTTTATAATTTTTTGTATTCTAATAGTTATATTAAAATTCCTGAATCTTGCTGTCCTTGCTATTTCCTAGAAAAAAATGATCTGCTATGCTTTGCTACTTACTTATTAACTAAAGTACCTAAAACCAGTGTGTAATAGACCTAAAACACACCTTCAGACCTCTCTAAATTGACCTTACCCCACCCATCATGTCTGAGGATGCCAGCTTACTGCAAGAAGGTTTCTCATTTCCACCAGTAAGTTGCATCATTTTCTGTATCATTCGGGTAGTTTTCTCTTTGTTTATCTCAAAATGTGCAAATGAGCTAAATACTATGTGCATTAATGCATTGGCATCCAAATTATTTTGGTGCTAAGGCTGCATTTAGCTATGAATGGGAAACTAGGTTCAGTTTTGTGTATTTATGCAATAAGGCTGCATTTAGCTTTTTGCTTGCAGGAAACTAGCAGCATCTTCATGAAAGACGACCATGTGGTCTTCTGTAACATTAAAAGGTTAATGATGTGATTGTGTCACTTTGACTATTTAATTAGGCCTGAATTAACACTCTTAGGTAGTATACTTCAATTTTTATATTTTTTTTATGAGGTCTGTTATAATCTTGAGCTTTTCTAAGAATCTCTCAAAAGAAATTGGGTGATGATGAAATTGAGCAGGCTTATACCAAGGTGTTACACCATGCTTTTTAATACCGAGGCATTGAATTGGAATGTGTATGTCCTCATTCTCTGTATGATAATCATGTCATTTTTCAAAAACTGGCAAAGTACTGTTCCAATGATTTTATTTTTTATTTTGGAATAAATGTTTTACACATTAGTTAATTTTATTGATTCAATATAAATAATTCAGCACATGTTAACTTCTTTTTTGTGTGAAAGTAGGTAATTGGTTTTACATAGGCAGTAAAATGGGGCAACTTTTTTTAAAGTTGTGAAAAAAATCATAAAATCAGTTAATCAAATCTGTGAGGTCTTTTCAGTAAAAATAAAATGCCAAGTAATTTAGTTTTTGTATATCCCAAAAGTTCCCTCTTTCCCCTATATAAAAATAATTTCTTGAATATGTTTTTATTGATATATGAAGTCTTTTGCCTTTGTTGGAATGTTGTTTTTATTTAATTTCTACAAAGGAGGAAAAACTCTGAGAGAAGCAATTCTAGGAAAATTTGTAACTTTTATATCAAACTAGTATGGTAGTTATGTCTTATATACAATGCTACTGCAGAGATGCATAGTACTGTTTTGTGGAGAAAGCTGACAATACCCATGTGTTTTCATTCTTTTTTTATAACTTAGTTCAGTAAGTGACACTAACTCATATAAATGGAAATATATTTACATTAGGTTTTATGGGATGTAGAAATAGTTGACTGATTCTCTTTCCTTCTCAAAAATTCTAAAAGTGTTTGCACTATTTTCTTTGTTTCTCTCTTGGTTGTACCTTGTATATATTATTTTTATTGAGTTGTTGCAACATTAAGGATGCTAATAAGGAAAGTAAAAAAATTTATACTTCTTTTGGTGTTAAGCTAAATAATACATCTTGATAGCAACCTGTTAAATTTTTAAAAAATTACTCCTGTACAAATAATTATAAAAACATATATCACAATTGAGAGGCATTCTATAATTGCACTACAACAATACCTCAATATTTTGATCATGTGAAATAAATATTTAAGTCAGTCATCACTGCTTGTCAAGTCCATTTTTGTTGAGTGAGAGAACTTGACGATGACCATTTGTGAGGCGGTCTGTTCAAAATTAGGAGAGGCTGGCTCTGAACTGATGCATTGTGTGATGTGAGCATGAAGGTCAATTTTCTAATGAAACGTGTTTTCATCAGAAGTTGATCAATGCAGCGATTAGAGAGCATTTGGACTGTCAAGGTGTCAAAATTGGGCCCACTGCAACAAAACTGCTTGCCGAGGTGAGACCTACTTTAATTTTTGATTTGTTTACTGGTAGTATTTTTTCAAGTGAGGCAAATATTTCATTTGAAGGTACATAGCATTGGAATGTATTGAAATACTTTGATCGTAATGAATGTGCTGCATAGAAGTAGATAGTTCTTGCTCACCAGTGTTGGTGGTTAATTTCAGTCAATATATGAAGGAATGAGGTGAGAATTTTTTACTGGGTATTCTTCAACTTGAGTTATAATTTGTGAAGAATTTTTATTTTATTGAGATTTTGTATTTTTTTAGATTGTAAGTAATCAATCTAAATCTAGATTAAGTTAAGCTAAGTTGTATTTTTTCTTTTACTTGAGAGTAACTCTTAGTTCAACATATGTTATTGATTAGGCAATCATAGTATATATCCCCTCAGGGCGCATAGAATTGGCCATAGGCAGCAGGGTTAGGTTAGTTAGGTTTGTCTATCCTATGCTATGAGGACTGGCTCTCTTGGGGACAACATTAGATTATATCAGCTCTAGCTGAGCCTTTGTTACTTCTATATTTCGTGCCCACTTTGCTTCTTTCCTTTTTCACATCTGTTTAGCTTATGGTTTTTTATTTTTTCTCCCTCTTCTCTCTTGACTTTCTGTTTCTGTGCAGAGTGGATCTTGTATGGGAACACACCTTTGCATAGATTCCGCATTTTCCAAAGTCCATACCAAATGGTCCCTTCATTTCATTTCATGTGGCATGAGTTTTTAAACTAACTACTACTACTAATTATAATAATAATAGTAATAATAATAATAATCGTAGTTATCTGCCATGCTACTTATGCAACATTCGGGTTTTCAGAAACTTTTTCTCACTTATATCTATATTGCTTATTTTCAACATATTTTTGTTGTTATTGTTCTATGTGGTCCTTTTATACAGAAGCATGAATAATTCTTATTAAAAATTCCTGTTCATTAAAGCATTGCTTAGCCTTTTGCAGTTCATAGCCTCAACTGTTATTTTTTCATCTAATTTAGTAAATTTGGTTTTGATATCAGAGAAACTTGAATATTAGAATCTCTTTAGGTATATCTTGTTGATGTACCACATATTGCAGAAGGGATGTCAGCCGTGTATGTGATAGTCTTTATTGGAGCCTCGTGCCTAACCCAGTGTGGTGGTTGTGGTGCAGGTGTGCAGGGTGGTGGTTGTGGAGGCAGCGGCAAGGGCTGCCTTAGAGGCACGGCAGGAGAACGAGCAGCTGGTGCAGCTACCGCATCTGGAAAAGATACTCGCGCAACTCGTAAGTCTACTTGTATTTGTTCTATTTAACGCATGTGTGATGTTCAGGATAGTAATTACTTGAACAAGGCCACTGCGAGTCTACCGTGAAATATGGTGGAACAACCTGAAGACTTGTGCTTTCCTTTTTCTCAGTGTTTCTGCTTTGCTTGTTCTACTCGTAGCAGCTTGTTTACTTGAAGATGAATTCAAAGGCGAGACTGGGACCTAGATTGTATCGAGTCTTGAGAAAATTCGACGTACTCCGTGAATTTTTTTCTAGCGTAATAGCGCTGGAAGTATTTGGAGAGTGAGGAAATATCAAAAGAAGCGACATGACTGTCGGATATCCAGGTTCTTCTTGCTTAAGTTTTTGCTCTGGATGGTAGCAAACAAATGTATTGCATAGGTTACATTGATAAGTGAAATTCAAAGCTCATTCTGAGCAAGGACATATTGGAGGTCATTTTATTGACATAGTACTTGTAACTAATGAAGAAATTTTAAGCTGACCTGATATGTACCAGATGTGCTGATGGATAGATGTGGTACATTTGAGTTGCTCTTAGCTGAGAGCCATTGCAAAGTTTAAGTTTCCAGCGTTTCATTTGGTACTCCTGAAGTAGTCTGGCCACATACAGTAGTTAATAAAAATATTTTTTATGTTAGAATGATCTTTGATATTCAAATAATATTTGAATTTGAATGAAATTTTTTGTACTCCTTCTTAATAAACGTTTATACATGAGCTAAATTAAATGTAAAATTCGTTGCAGTTTTAGTTGCAGCATAAAACCATAAATTGTTCTGTGCAAATTTAACATGTTGTTAATATTTATTTTCGCTGCCTCTCTTGTTTAACAACCTCAAGTGCATTTCAATACATAGTTTATAACGAGTTTTTCGGATAAATTTTGTGAAACTTTAGGCCAATCGTTTAAACCTTTGCATAATTTCTTTAGTTCTTCAATATTCTACGATTTTTTTTGTTGTATTGACATGTAGCTTCAAACGTTTGAAAAAATTTTCAACGGGTTGAGGTTTCTTTACTGATTTAACAATTACAAGACATCAATGCACTGATCCTTGATAAGCAGATCTTGCGTAGTTTCTTTCTGTTGGTGATCATTACTACATTAAAATATGAATTCCCTGTTAGGTTTTAGAAATTTCAGAATCACCAGATAATTTTTTATGAGATTTCTAGATATTTAAATGAATTCATCATGCCTTCATTTCTATAACTCTATCACCATTTGACAAAAACAGCCCTATATCATTATTCTTCCTCTTCCATACTTTGTAGTGATGTTTTTGACTGGTAGAAGCATCTCCCCTCTTCCTCCAAGTATGGGTGCTTGTCTTTTTCCCGAAACGTTCATTCTTCGTTTCAGAATTCAGCAAACTCATTTTTAGTGCTCTTATCTAAACTCAAACGACCTTTCATCTGTCGAGGTCTTCATGACAGTCTTCTTGAGTGATGTCTGCTTCCATGGCATGCATATGATATGAGGTTCTATTTACAGTATTTCTACTTATTTCAAATTGGGTATTGTTCGAGTTATTTTTTGTATCCTTATGTATCACTAATGGGCTTTTTGTTCTGTGCGGTCCACGAATCTCGCAGAGATTTCGATTTGTGTCGTCGGTGGCCATTTCTTTTTAGGTTTTTAGTTGATATCTTTTCTATTTCCTGGCAATGGCCCTACGAGTAAATTTAGGCCCTTGGAAATTTTTCTTTCATTTCTAGCTTTTAACGCGTCATAATGATAAATATGGAAGATCATGTAGAGTCAAGCGAGAGATTTCGGTAAAAATGTACAGCGATACTTTCTTTGTACTAATTTTCACCCTAAAGCGTTTAAGGCATTTAAATTTAATCTTTCATCCGATGTTGGTTAAATATTAAATGTTAAGTATCTTATGATTCGTTTCAAATTTATAACTTAATTTTACGAAATTTCATAAATAATCATGATACCCTGTGTGTACGTAAAAAATAGGTAAACTAAATTCAGTCGATTCTAAGTCGTCGATTCATTTTTTATTCCAGCTGTTAGACTTGTGAGCGCCGGGTCATGTACGGGGTCTGCGAACTCGGTTCGAAGTCGCACGATTTCTTCCAAGCTCCGTCGAAATAACGGGCCACTCTCCGCACAATGGCTCGACCTGCACGCCACTTCCAAGAACTGGGAATACTCAATAGGGTCGTCACGAGATATTTCAGAGGATTTGGCTTGCAGTGTGGAGGTGCGGGCGCTGGATCTCAAGATTGCTTTTTCTTTCGAAGTCGGTTTCCGTCCGCGGTCACAGAGACCGCATGATGTTAAGCAGTGTTTTTATTTGCCCATTCGAAAAGCTCTCATTTCCTTGCTCTTGTACTTTTTTGCATGTCCTGGTGTTGTTTCTGTTCTTAGTTTTTCCAGCGGTGGCAAGTAAAGAGGCCGAGGGTTTACTCTACGGTGGTCCCATTCTAGAGCGAGTACTTTTAGAATGTTCATCGAATGAAATGTGCAATTTTCATGATTATCTTATTTTCCTCAGATGGGTGACGAGTGAACAATGGCACATTCTGGCTGTGACAAATTCTTTATTGGCTAAATATTCATATTTACATAGATATCTATACAATATATAGCACAATCACAAAAACTTTTGTCAAATGCGTAAAAATGAAATCAATACAATAACCTCTAGGTACACAAACCGCGCAACGAACGAGTCTGTGAGGCAACAGCCCCCACGTGAGGGCCTGAAAACTTAAAACTAAAGAAGAAATCAAGAAAAAATGTATCACGCAGATCATAGCTTTCGGTTAATTATCGTAGTACTAAAAATAAAGGTAAGCTATAAAGTATTATTGTCTCAAACAAAACGGCGTATAGTAGAACGTTTTCAAAAATGACCTCGCATATTGTGAGTCTCATTTTACGGTACTAATATAAGAAAAATATGCTCAAGCAAAGTTCATTTGTAGAGAATTATGATGCGCTAGTTCGAAGGCTCAATTTTGGGTTGAACGCAGATGCGAATATAAATTTATGGGATATATAACGAAATCAATCGAAAATTAACGAAATGGAATGCTGAAACATATTTCCTCCATTAATGAATACAATCTGCGACACGCACGTGTCGGAGACTAAATAATCGCATTTAGAGCTATGAGGACGCACTGGAATTCCATACAAGCTTTTTAACAGCTCGAATGACAAACAATTTGACTGCCCTCTCCCATTAAATTGAACATTAAACCTCAAAGACACGGCGCCCCAAGCTAGAGTTTAACAGTAATGAGAATTACAGATTCAAGGAGGATTACCTATGTATCGTAAGTAAAACATAATATTGAGACCAGCTTCAAACACGATCGGTGCCCGAACCCTAGTCTCAGGTACAGAGTAATTAGTGCGTCCACAAGCCGGACACAAACGTGAGGGCAAGTCAAAAAGAACGAATAATCACAACGTTGAAAATTCGAGTAAACCAAAATGCACAGTTAATATTCAACAAAATGTGCAGATCAACTTTGAAGAAGAGCTCCAATCCCACCCAGCTCTTCAGGAAATTGGGTCGACGAAGGCAATTCGCCATAGGAAGTTCCTTTTGAAGTAGACAGACAGGACAGTAATATACGCTTTTTAAATAGGAAAGTTCCAAAAAAGATATTTATCTCATTGTAAATTTTATAATAAACTACACTATTAGGTATTCTGACTGTACTGAACACCATCAACGCTTTTTACGACCCTCACTGACATACAGTATCCCAGATATGCAGCCGAAGAAAATTTCTGAATTACATTACAAACAATTTGGTTTAGGTTACACAAATTTTCTGAGTAAATTTATCGAAAGTGCTGGTAAAAAACGATAAATCATTTACACAGAACGAAACAATCAAGGGATAAACGATAAACCATTTACACAAAACGAAACATCAAGACACAAACGTGATATATTACCAAACAGAACAAACGATTGCGATAACACTGCCAGGACTAACGTACCTACCACTGCACACATACACCAGTCTTTAGATACGACCTGACTTGTTCAAATGAGAAATAATACTTCAATATGGTCCAAGTGAAGAATGTTCGACTCCTTACTATACTATATTGCAAGACTGTGACGTATAAGCCACCTGCCCAAGAAAACCTTCATACTTTGACACTCCCGCCAATAAAGTAATTCGTGATGGAACAGGAAAATGGTATTGCACTACACGATGATGTCACCGAACCACACCACAGAGACCTCTTCAAAAACAAGAACTGAACATGCCCGTATGCAACCCAATAGTCGAAACAGCAATTGATCCTCACAACCAAGGTTATTGAATCTCCAATTAAATTTCAAAGCACTCATGAGGGCCTAATCTAACGACCGTCACGAGAGCAGACTCAACGAAATCTCACGATGGGAACCCAGAAATCTTATATTCTGACCAGAAAAAGAACGCCAATTTTCCAGGACACATCAAGGATAAATTATCTAGTACATTTCTTAACAGCAGGGCAGCGCCGAAGAGTCATTTGACATAGGTCGTTAGAACGACTTTAACACCTTAACCAAATAAAATATTCATTACGCTCTCAGTAATTAGGCCTTCAAGTGTGACACGCCCGTCACAGCGCACATCCCATCATCAAACGTACACAGAAATACTAGTGTATACCAATGCTTGAGAGACAACACAACTGAAGCGATTTTGCATAGTCGCTGCACTCATCCCACGAGTCTAGCGAGGGGAGGGGATCGAACACCTTCACTTCACCTTCACTTCGATTCGGAGAAACCTTGATTGTCACCCATACAATATCGAAAATTACGGCATGAATGGTATGTAATACCTTACCTTAGATCTTACTCTCACTCTTTGCGGGCCTCATTTCACCGTAAAATTTTACATGCTGTCACTTTTGTTTGTTTCAACACAAAAATAAAAGCATTATTAGTTTGTTCTGGCGAAAGTGGTGGCCTTGGGGCACAGCGTAGCTTCATTGGCATGACAGAATCACGAGAACCACAACATCCATTGACTTAAAAATAGCTGCAGTCTCGAACGCAACAGTAAAAAAGGTTTTCCTGTCACTCCCCTGAAAAGTTTCAAATGCATATTAAATTGTTAGGAAACAGGGTTTCCAATTTTTTAGCCATTTTGGAACCACGATGTCGCTTCATCATTTCTGTCCCACGCCACATGGCGTGGTACCCCACACCACATGGCGGGAACCCCACATCACATGGCGTAGTACCCCCACCACACCCCATGGCGTGGTACCCC
>VOMN01068032.1:0-17948 GCA_014899125.1 Orchestia grillus | reverse complement strand
TTCGGCATCGGATTTATTTCTCCCCTGTCTCTCAGGAGAGGAACCATCTGCTCCTGTATTATTGTTCTGTGTTTCCACAGATCTAAAAAAGTTGCTAGTATCTCTGACAGTACACCTGTACCAGCAAAAGTTGATTCCTTTTTCGTACCAGCGCTCACAGTCGACTCGGTATTCCGGCTTATCCGTGCCTTGGAGGCTTCAGCCAGTGTTGTTTTATAACGAGTGATAGTTTCAAGGCGCACTTTATTTTTTCTGTTCATTTTCATGTTATCACTAGACAGTGTTGACACCACTTACCGTATCATGATGACGTGCTGGTTTTACTTTGAAAGAATAGCTTACTTCCAGCACTTTGAAAGAATAGTCTTTGAAAGAGCGCACGCTCTGCAGGCATTTCGTACACGGCTGTTTCCCGCTCTGATTCCTGATTTTCGGCGCATTCGTTCTTTAGTAATATTTGTAACGATACCATCCACGTGATACTTCATCTACAAAGAAAAAAATGTTCGAAAATGTCATAACTTGACCACTTAAGTTCACGAAATATTCATTGCTAAATTCTCTTGAAGATTTAATGACTAGCTATTGAAGAACATTGTGTGAATACCTCTGTAATTAATCTGCATGCAGCTTTCGAATGCGACCAATTTTGTAACCTATTCCTCCTTCATGGAGCTTAATGGCTCATTTGAGGTTTCCTAATAGTCACTGGATGTTAGGCCATCCAGTAGGAGTATGCGTATTTAAATTTTCTCAAAGTTAAAATTCGTTGCAGCAAAGCGTAAATTAGTTCCTTCTCGCTAAAAGCAAGCCTTGAAAACAAAGGGGTTTCCATTGCTCTGTGTTTTTTTCTCGTGTTTAGACAACTGGGCTCTCCGGCCGTGTACACCTTGTCGGCGTCCCCGCTCCGCCTAGCGAGGCCAGAATTTCTCGTCCGAGGAGAACAAAACTCCAGTTTTATTTACATGACTTCGTTGAACGATTATGAAGAGCGGAAGTTCTCACAGGATTTTAGGAAAACTGCGCAGGAATTATTAAGTTACTTATCCTATCGACCTTCGAAGGTTGGCAAGAGGTACTCGATAAAGTTTCTTTGTTTCTTTCTGAGCCGAACTGTTCGAAACCTGTTTTTATCTTCAATTCAATTTTTTCTTTTTTTTTTTTAGCTCTAGTGTAAGTTTTACTAAGTCTTCCCATTAATTGTACTGACCGTTACAAGTATCGTTGTTTTGAAGCTTGTGCTTTTGAAATACTTCTTTCTTCATTTGTTTGAAAAGAAAGATTTGAAAGTGGCCTATGCACATGAGTAAACTTCTGAATTATAACTCAAACGCTTTTTAAGTTTAGGCCATGGTATATCTACCTAAATAAAATGTACGAACACATTGGTTGCAAAAATGCTATATTTGCAGGGGCAAAATGACCCACCGGTGGGTCACATCGCAATCAGTGTGCTCAAGTGTTAAAAAGTACGATGTCATTTGTTAGCAATTACTCAATAACGCACGTGTTTAGTATTAGAGACAGCTTTCAATTCGGGTGATGTGATCCACTCTCAAAAGAAAGGCTTCCTCTGCCCCTAAGTGCTAGACCGCACGAATCCATACACAAGCGAGTATTGCGTACTCCTCATGTTTTAGGTATGTACCTAAAATCGTTTGATAGTACAATATAAGAACATTTTAGTATTGAATATTATGAGGGCCCAAAAATATTTCCAAGCAGGTCAAGGGTGCTCACTCTACGGCAAATGCACCCAGTATTTCAGTATGACGGCCAACTTGCAAATGTTTGCGTAGAAGGTTACGATGAGTACATAAAAACAGATGAGTTTCTGTGGATATGTCATCCATAAATTATTTTTAGAAATAAGCATATAATATTAATAAGTTATGTTTCTAAATGAGCGATATTTTTTCTGTTTGAAATTGTTTGGAATAATGATGGCGATAAATCAAGGAGCCATTATCTTGCACGTGTCAAACTAACGGTAGCTGAATAAGCAAGTTTGCATTTATGTGTTCATTTTTGTTTAAGGTCTATTATATCAATGGGAGCAAGATGATGTTTGATGTAATCATTTAATTGCTAAATTTCTGATTTCAAGACTGCGTATTCGCCAGCATTTTAAACTACAGATTCGAGGCCTATTTGTAAAGTGCTGAGGATGCACAGAAAAGTTCTGTAAATAATGCGGTCCCAAACTTGAAACACGTTCATTTTTTTACGTTAAAACGAATTTTTTTATGCCTATGCGTGAAAATCTATGACTGTGAGTGTGATTACTTAATTTCCATATGGCTTTTCCCTGCACAGAGGTGGATTGGCTAGTGGTAGTGATGGAGGTCTCAGAACAGAGGTATCAGTATTATGACCTGTTCTTTGATTTGTCCTGCTCCCCAATTCCACGTCTAATCGTTTACCTGTGCGTGACTGGTGTCAGACGACGTGGGACTTTGGGTAGAAAATCAAAAATGAGCTACTTGACTCTTTTCTCTGGCCATTTTCTATTGGGTAGAAACTCAAGAATGAGCCGCTTGGCTCGTTCCTCTGGCCATATTCTATTGGGTAGAAACTCAAGAATGGGCTGCCTGGCTCGTTCCTCTGGCCACATTCTATTGGGTAGAAACTCAAGAATAGGCCGCTTGGCTCGTTTCTTTAGCAATTTTTCTATCCTTATGAAATGAAGCGATGCCCGAAAGTAGTTAAATACTGGTTGTACTTACCGTAGAGTGCGTGCTAACTAACCAGTTTTTATTATTTTTCCGTACCCTGCTTATTCCTAAAATTAATTTTTTAATTTTTCATCTAGTTCCAGAGCATATTGATTTCAAATACCGCTAAGTCTTGAGTTTTTTTACCCTGATTAGTCATAATTGAAGTGTCGACAATTTTGCAATGTGAGAGTTTAGGTGAACTAACTGCATCTCAAGGGCATTTTTACTGAATTTAAGGTTGGATTTTTGAAGAACATTCGAACCAACGACGCTCATATCGTTCTAAAGCTGCTCATTGAGACGGGGGACCATTTAATCACATGCAATAGCCTGAACAATTTGCAGATTCAAGCCCCATTGAGAAGGAATGAGATGAGCTTTACTAAGAAACTGAGTGCGTCGTCGCTTCTTGCATCAATATTGGAAGATTAATTGCGGCGACTGCTTCAATTTAAACAAAATTTAAATGAGTCATTCGAAAACATTCTATCACCAATTCTTCAATACCATGTAAGATAGGAAAAGTTACTCACTTGAAAGCAGGTGCACTATTTTATGAAAATTTACCCCTTTTTAACACTAGAATAGTTTCAAAAGGTATACTTTCTGAGTTTTGTATTATGAAGTATTAATTTCTGAAGAAGCAAGGACCTCTGGTGTGACCTTGTTTACTTAGTTCTGCCTTATCGGCCACTGGTGTTGCACCAGCTTGTTGTGAAATTTACTTTGTCGTTAGGCCGGCTTTGTTTTTCTTGTGTGCACATTCCTCTCGTGCAGTACGACTCTTGCAGTATCTTCCAATTTAAACCTATTGAATTTTTTACGTGACTCATCAAGTTTTTTTCTTGTTGAAGTAGTCCTTGCTACTTTACGAACAAGCCTTATGATGTTCAAATTATATTTACTGGAAACTGGTTTCGTTGAGACTGGTCAATGTATTTTCATCAAACCTAGCCCCATAAAATGTTTATGTGTAGTGACGCACGATTGTTGATACTAGTTTTAATTTTTATATGCACACGTATAGTATATGCACCTTCTCCCTTCTTATTAGGTAACGAGGGTGATGAAACTATATGTGTTCGCTTTAGTGAGATGGAAATTGAGTTTTTCTATCACAAAGTTCTTACAAATACTTATGAAGAATTATCATTTCCATGTTTAATTTTTATCTAGAACGGGTTTCCCATGCAGTCTATGAAACCCATGCTTTGATCATGAGGCATATATTCCTAAGATACTAATTCTAAACTTTTTGAAACAAGACGCACGATCACGAAATTCAATGCTGACTCGAGTGATCTCGTATGTTTTTTTTTAAACTCCTCTGCTTAGCTTGATCACGAATTACTGCCTTCCGCTGCACGTCTTTCTGGTTCTCCTCGGAGACTATTGTTCAAGATTTTCTTTTGTGACTGCTGGCTGGTCTGTGAGCGGGGCTGGCCCCATAGTCCCCTCACGCTCACAAAGTACGCTACCAAAATAGTCTCAGACTTATATGCTAGAACTTGCCAGCTTTCAATTTGACTGACCTCAGCAGCTACGGGCAGCGTCTACAGAAAGTTAGTGCAATGCAAATCATTTTTGAGATGTCTGGGTAAAGCAAAAGTATTTTAAACTAGTGAACGTAGACATTTCTGTAACATTATAACGTTTTGCTGTTCTGAGTAGGGCTTGCAGAAGGCTTCATTTCATTTAAAGATTACTTACGTGTTGCTACAGGAAAATTTCGTTCGCTTCTGATTGAAAGTCATTCTAGTCCAAGCTTAAATTTTGTTTGCTTTCAATCAGGCACAGAAAAAGAGCATGCTATTGTCAAAAAGTTTCAGATGTTTTTCGTTGTCAAAGCTTACTAATTTTTTTTCACACTGAACACTTGATGAAGAAATTTGTGTCTAATGTTTTATTGTATGATTCGATTAATATTCACCGTGCGTTTTGAATACATCTACAAATTAATTTTCTGTAAATCGTTAACATACTAGTTGTAACTAATTGATTTCGAACAAGTTTAGGTTGCGAGAAGTAAAGTATTTCGAAATAAAAAGAAGGGCATAAAAGAGCTGCACCGAGAGAAGTGATACATTAGAAATATCTGTTTAACGTGTAATAAAAATCAGAAGTTTCGAGTCACAAGACTCATCTCCAGTGATATCTGTCTCAAAAAGCATGTAGCTTATTACAAAATTCTTCAAGACATTTGAATTCTGGATACACGAAAAGGAAAGTATATATGAAGTTTAAATAAAGCAAGAAATTATCGATCAACCAGTTTTAACGGGTATGCACTATTGGTATCTTTTAGTTTGGGCTTGCGGTGAAAAATGTACAAAGACTCTAAAATGCACAAACTATAAAAATCGGAGCTGGAATTTAAAAGATGAAAATGTCCAGGCTTCAAGGATGATTCAGAGTTTTCAAAATGACATCAAAATTGCTGACTGAGGGAGTGCACTTAAAGGTTTTCTAGTTCGGTGACTAAGGCCAGAATGTTCTGAGATTCTAATGGAGTGAGGACGGGACCTACTGCCCACGTACTCAGATGCGCACAACTAAACAGGTAAACAGCAATAGATTTCAGGCCCATTGGAAGCTGGTCCTTAGAGTGAAGAAGTGAACCTATTGTAAATTTATTAGTCAAGACAATTAGGAATTTTTGTTAGGGGAAAATTTTCGTGTTTAAAATTCCAGCTCTGATTTCTATAGTTAGCGCATTTAGAGGCCTTGTGTATTTCTAACCGCAAGCCCGAAATAAACGATACCAATATTGCATACTCGTTAAAACTGGTTGTTCAATAACTTCTTTCTTTATTTAAACTTTACATATACTTTACTTTTCGTGTATTCAACATTCAAATGTCATCAAAAATTTTGTAATAAACTATATACTTATTGTAACATTTATCACTGAAGATGAGTCTTGTGACTCGAAACGTCTGATNGATTTTTATTACATGTTGAACAGATATTTTTAATATATGACTTCTCTCGGTGCAGCTCGTTTTGATCTTCTTTCAATTGACTTTGACGATGGTGGTTCCACCTCGACTAGAGCGTAAACATTCATTATCGTCGATGCCGTTACTCCATCCGGTTCATCCAAGCTGATGAATCTGGTTGATGCACGCTGTATTCAACTGTGTGTATTAAATCATACTCATAATTTACACCCCACTGTAAACATGTATACAGGGTGTCCCGCGAAAAATGGAAACCGAAATAAAAAGCATATAATTCAAAAATCTGTGCTGCATTTCCATTGTTTCGACCACATTCTTCGTTGAACGCTTTTCAACAAATGCTATACGTTTTGATTAAATATCATCAAAAATACTTACTTGTAATTACTGTACTGAAAACTGTCAGAAACATGTTTGTGCACGACATTCAAACACTAAAATGTTCAAGTCACAATTTAACTTTGGCTTAAGTTTTAGAAAACTTAGCTTTATCATCTGTTCGCTGAACCTTGGCATGCATCTGTTTTACCAAAATCTGACGTAAAGAACGTGCTAATTATGTAAATCCCACTATCGTAATAATGTCATAAAGTTACTTTAACTTCTCTACTAGAAAGAATGCAGTTAACAAAGGAACCAGAATATAGTCCAAACAGAATAAAAAAACAGAAAATAGTTTTTGAATTGCGTTATTTTCATTTGGGTTCCGCTTTTCGTAGAACACCCTGTATATATATTCCGCACGTCCTGATTAAATTTTCTGCGCCAAGCTTGAGACCCATTTTTGCCTGGGTGAGAATACATCGACTTTCAAGGCTTGGCCCATCTAATTCTTACATTTCATTGCCTAGCCAATCTCCTGATAGCTCCAGATTGTCCTTAATCTATTCGTTGTAATCTATTTCCACCTCCTCTCCAGTTTTGTATTTCGTTGAGATTTCCAACCAATCGAATTAGGACTCTTAGATTTGTCGTTCCGAGGGAATGAAGTTGATTGCTTCGAACTGGGAACGTCATTCTGAGCCCTTGGAGTTCGGTCCTTCAACAGATTTCTTGCCTCGTCCCCTGCTGGGTCTGCCTTCACGGTCCCTGCCGTGCCTGCCTTCACGGTCCCTGCCGTGTCTGCCTTCACGGTCCCTGCCGTGCCTGCCTTCACGGTCCCTGCCGTGCCTGCCTTCAGTCAGGTCTAGGACGGAATAGTCGAAATTCCAGTTATTCGACTTTTTTAAAGCTTTCGATGCCCTCGAGTAAGAAACTATTGCTAAATATTCATTGAATCATCATGTTAACCCTATTTAAATAGCTCCGGTGTACGATATTGCGATTTTACGCATTTTTTAAGGGAAGAATGCGTGGTATTCTGCTATACGAATTTTGAATAAAATAATTTTTGTGAAGTAGAAATTTCCCTTTAAAAAAATACGAACTTCCTTTCTTGTGTTCAATTAGAATATTCTAATTTATGTGATCACTTTTGCATAAACAGCGTTCGCTACAGCTGCTATGATTATAATTAGATATATTTTTTATTACCCTTTTGTACATTTTTTACAATAGCTGTCACCTTTGAGTAGAAATCCCTATTTATTTTTATCTTGGATATCTTTCCTAATTCATGTGTGTTCTACAAAGTCTCGACATTTTTTCAAACTCTCGACTACAAGAAAACGTAAATCCGGACTCGTGTGCGCTTCCAAACATTTGAACTTCGCTCACCTTTGCGCGTTTCTTTTCCAAGAGGAGACGAGGTCCCCATCGGTTGGTTGCCTCTCGATTCGCCCTGATCCGAGCCGACACTTCTCGAGGCAAAGCACTCGAGCAAAAACACGAGCCAAATTTTCTGCCGGATTTTGAGGGCGGAAATCATTTGAATAACTTCCGAGGAACGGTGTAGATGCTGCCGGGCGCTTCTCACCTCCTGGCCGCCCAAGCCGCGTCAGCAGAACCTGGCGCTTGTCTACGGCAGGTCTCGCCGCGCTGCACAGGTACTTCACGAGTTCAGTCTGCGTCCGTTTTATTCTTTTTTAATTTTTATAGGGAAAGAGAATTTTTTTTGTTTGAGGTGTCAATGCCATCTAATACATTTATTTGAGGAGTGAAAATTATATTATAGTGTTTATTTCTCTTCCCGTTTTTTTGAGAAGAGGTGTTCGCCATTCAAGGAAGGAAGGTGAAGGAACGAGCAGTTTATTTATATTACGCGAGCAGTAACATGCAGATTTTACCATGTGGTAGCCCGAGGAATGCGCAAGGATGTCGTGTCTTTTTTATTAATAAATATCACATACCATAAATTGCTTACCAGACATAAAATTGGAATATCATCGAGATTTTTATAAGTTCCACTAGCTCGTTGTCATTGATCATTCTCACACACGCTTCAACATGTTCACAAATAAATCATGCTGATAGCTGCGCGAGTCTCCGAGGATTACGCTGAAGTCATAGTTTCGCACGGTATTCTGGATACAGAGGGTTCTTAGAAGAATTTGCAACATCTGATTCTTAAACTCCTCTTACGGTTAATTATATCACTGACTTACCATCGCTCACTATCGTTCTACTTTCTTCGCGTTTCGACTTTTCTTTTTTCCAAAATGCCTGAACTAAATTTCGTGTCAACTGAGGTGCGTTGACGGCAGCTTTCAGCGTTTGGGCCACTGGGATTAAACCATCACCGAGTTTCACGTATTCTGGCAATAATTGCTATTGAATCCTGGCCAAATTCTAAGCCAAGTAACTCCAGTCGCACAGTTTGCCCTGTAGCGGAGAGGACTAACTTCAGAGCTGCTGAATAACTTTAACATAAAACTTTGTATTATCTGCTTAGTGTGTGTTAGAAATGTGTACTAAATTTCATCTAATGATGGTATTTTAATCGTCGTGATGGAAATATGTTTGTTACTACCTTGTTTAGAATAAATAATATCGATGCCAAAAAAAATACCGTTCTCTCTTTATCACTAAAGTGTTACCTGGAGTGTTGTACATACTTCCCAACTAAACCTAACGGACAGGTACGTTTGGTATAGTATGCTTGTAGTACAGTCGACTATGAACAGATTACATAAACATTATAAGCTGATACTACTCCCTGTTTGTAACGTATCTTCATCCTCAAATTTAAGTTAATATTTAGCTTGCTGTGGTACAGCATATGTTTACAATAAAATTGGAATGAATTTGTTCTTTGTATCTGTTCTGCCTGGTTGAAGTCATCCGGGCCAATAGCATCATTCATGCATAGTGTTACCTCTAATTTTCGATTGAGTCTCATAGAGTTGTATTTTATTACTTTGACCTGTTGACCAGCTTTGTATTCGGACTGATCAAGTGTCGCATTTATTTTCCTTATTTTTTATTTTTTCTGATTAGTTATTGCTTTCACATATTAGTAGATAATTCAAACTTGGTAGACCTCGAACTCATATTTCTGAATCCACGAAATTTAATTTTAATATGTTAGTGGAAAATGCATGACACCAAATTTTAGGAAGTTTATGCACTATGTACAATTTGCGTACTCAAAAGAGAATTTGGCGGCTGATGAGTTGAACCATAAGATCAAATAGTCCAGGGTCGCCAACACTCGCTTATGAAAGTTATGGAAATATCAACAAATCAAGATTTTTCGCTCGTAAGTTCTGCAAACATAGTTATTTTGCTACTGAAACATCCCCTTAGGGGAATAAGGTAAGCAATAAGGTTAAGTTAGTTAGGTTTGGCTATCACATGATATGAAACTGGCGTCGCCAGGAGTCCCTGTTAGGTTACCTCAGTTATAGATCGGCCTTCGGAGCTTCAGTCTTTGGTGCCCATTTTACTTCCTTCAACTTCACATTTTCCCCGCTCTCTATTATTGGTCTTTTCTTACTCTTCGTGCTTAACTTTCTGTTCTGTGCGCGCCGGGGTTTCTGTGTGGGAGCAAACTTTGTACCTGAATTCCTCGTTCTCTACAGTCAATTCAAAATAGTCCCTTCTTTTTACTCCTTTTGGATCAGATTTCACGTGGTTAGGGATTTATACTAACTAATAATCTGAATCCAGCATCAAAAAATACAACAACAAAATTTGGATTGTAAGAAACCTCTGGCTTCGCAGCCCAAATTCTAACCACAATGACTTTCCAAGCACGTGTACAAAAAGATACATACTACACTTTACCATTTGGGAGCAATGATAGTGAAAAAACCTCCTCTTTAACAGTCAAAGTTTCGTGATGGGAGCAATATCACAGTTCAATTCGTCATTGGAGCGTAAAATCACTTAGTTTTATTATTAAGGGGATGTTTCAGTAGCAAAATAACTATGTTTGCAGAACTTACGAGCAAAAAATCTTGATTTGTTGATATTTCCATAACTTTCATCAGCGAGTGTTGGCGACCCTGGACTATTTGATCTTATGGTGTATTAAATATCTGTCAGCGGCCAACTAGTCCATATTTTACACTTATGTGCACACTTCAGAGGGTTTCCTAGGATTCCCATACAGCTGGATTCAAGTACAATTTTTGGACAGCATATGAATCATACTAAGTATTCCAACAGAATCGAGTTAATGTCTGTAGAACTATCCTTGCATAAATCCATGCGTAGACGTTAAAATTCTTAGGAAATCTTGTCAATTTGAATATTCACTGACAAAAATTGCGTGCACACTGCAGGGGATGAGACAAGTCACCAGCTCTTTTCTGGCGTTCGCTGAACTTAGAACATTTTCGCTGCTTGTTGCCTCCGGCAGACAAAAAGCGCCTGGAGTGTACGACGCGTGGGCTGCCCGCTGTGGAGTGTGTTGCTGCCGTGAGAACTCCAACAGTAAAACCAAGCTGTGTCTAGCATGCAAGGCCTCATGCATAGCTTTATCAGTAGCTTCTTTTAATTTCAACAGTGGTAAAACAGGGGCGCAGAAATAATGAATATCTGAATGAATTAAAGTCGTCAGTATCAAAAAAGTAATAATTGAGAAGAAGTTGGGACTCGAGAATTAGTGCGGTAGTGGCAGCAGCCACGTGCTCTAAGAAGTAAGAGATGGTTTGCCCAAAAGTGTTCGTTAATGTAGGCGACTCCCGGACGACAGATCTAGCCTATGAGTACGGTACTATGGTATGAGTACGGCGGTATTATGACCGCCGATGCCGAGTAATCGTTGGTAAATGAGGAAATTACCCATACTCAATTCTGATAGGTTCTTCGAACTGTTCGGCTTCCTCTGCTTTAGCTAAGCCGAGTTTTTGAGTTTTTTTTGTGCTCATTTGGTTTTTATTTTTTGCACCTACTTCAGCAGCTCTTCTTTGACTTTTCTTCCTCTACATTCTTAACTTGCTGTTTTTATGCCCAAGGAATCCTGTGTGGGAACACACCGTGTGCATAGATTCTTCGTTTTGTATAGTCCATACTAAATGGTCCCTTCTTTTCGCTCTCTTTGAATCACTTTTCTTGTGGATAGGAACCTTTAAACCGTAACTATTACTAACGAGCTAACTGTGTGTTCTTCGTGCTTACCATAAGATAGAAGTTTTTAACTTACCGTAAGTTTCAGCTTACCATAACCATTTTAGCTTCATGTCTACCATGAGACAGAAGTTTGTAGAACCTGAGAAGAAGTTGAAATTTTACAAACTACTTAAGCGTGTCTCTATATCTAGGAGAAGTTTGTTTTTCAGGCTTTTGCCGTGAGTTGAGTCTTGTATTATTTTATTTAATTACTGATTCACTCAATTTTGCCCTGTGTATGGACCTGTCTATGCTGCAAAATTTTCCCTTTCATCTCTCTCGCGTTAGTTTTCATCAGGGGCGAGACTCGAGCTTCGAACGAGTACTTTTAACTGATGAGATCAGCATGGAAGGGAAACACGGCGACTTCAAAACATCTCTTCAAACGAGGATTCTCAATAACACCGACAAGGGCGCGCGAAAGGTCTTGAAAAATGGGGACTGTTGAAACTGCGCTTCTACACGGTCGTTTTCATCAAAGTGTCATCCCATTGGAAATATCTTCGGCGTGCAACTGAGACTTCATGGTTTTGGTTTAGTCTCAGGGTCCTAAGTTTATAGCTTTCCTCATGTAATTTGTTACTCTCTTGAGAATGTTTCATTTACTCTGATTGTCTGCCGTACCTTTAAGATTCATTACTGCCATGAACATCTTTTTTTACTTTGACTCTTTGCTGTATCTTTCATGTTTTTACAATTGTCTGCTCTCAGCCCTACCTTTCATATTTTATAATTCTCAGAGCTATAGATTACATAAAGCTGCTTAATAAACGTTATATATGTATGATAGATGAGGAAATTGACCTCAGGGGTAATCTGAATCATTTGTGTAAAAGTAGAGTCAAGTGGGCATATGAACATATTTAGGGCATCATACATTTGTGGCCTAAAAGAAATGATCATCAACCTTCTCTCGCAGCGTTCTAGAAGTTTCCGGGCTTGAAGTGACTGTGAAAGCCGCTTTTTCCTCCCAAAACACATTTATGAGCGACTGAAAAAAATCTATGATGACTCGCAATTGTTAATAAATCACGGGGGCAGATAAGTCACATGCAGCAATCGCCAGCCTTAAACCCATGGCTCGCTGTCATTGCGCAGTGGAGCAACAATGGCCTTAAGAAAGCGTAAATAACACCTCAGATGTTAAATTTTATTTTTTATTTTTAGGGTGCTATCCGTTACGGTACCATTAATTGAGTGACCCTCATTGAGCAAATTTGTGTGAATAGATCAGCATTTAATACGCATTTGTTGTTGCCGTGAAGTTTGCTTGTGTTTAAATTCGTCGGAATTTTTAGGAGACAGGAGTAATGAGAATTCACGTACACTGAAACTTCTATTTCAATAACCGTTAACATACACGGCGGAGGTTGTGTGAACGTGTTAAACCATAAATATCTCGATTTTCACATTCATATAATAAGTTAAGCGATTCGACTGTAAATTTTTTCCTGATCAATTTGGCAGTTCAAATATGTTTTTGGTTGAATTAACGAACAAACAGCGATTCAGAAAATTTGACTCCTTGTATCTAAATGAATGAATAGAATATTTTCTTTAGCGTTGCTTAGTAACTTCAACCTGTGTACGTGTGTACCTAGCTTCATTGTAAATTTTGACGTTGTCTACCGTATCCAAAGACCGTATGGCGGCCTTCTCAGTGCTTCGTCGACACATTTTCCGTCAGGAATAATCAATGGATGCACGTGAGATACAACTTTTTTTGTATGTGTTTTCTCATAGTTGGGGCTAACTACGGTTGGATCAAACGCTGTTAAATTCTGTGACTATTAAACCGTATCAAAATGTAATCACTGATGCTAAGAAGCTCCGTGTAAATTTTAAAGGGTCTAGTCTTTTCAGTGAATCACAGCATTTCTTAACATATCCTGCAAAAAATGTAACGTGAACGGTTGAAAACAATGGCTTGTTATAACTAACGTACGTTAACAAAGCAATTTCACGTAATCAGAATAAGCAGAAGCGCATCTATTTGTAACCTCCGGTCCTGAAAATTTCGGTGCAATCCAACACTTAACATGCGTTTTGCGTAGCTTTCTTTTCGTTGCGTTTACAAAAAAAATCGCTATCGACGCCGTAACATGACACCACTCTATGAATTGAACGCTTGGACAGCCAGCAAGATTTCATCGGCGGAGAAATAAAAATTCTTCTTCTGAATACTTTTCTCATCGCAGTCGTTTTGATTTTATTGGAACTACGAGGGTTCAGTTAACGTTATATTTATTAAGTGTATGATTTTCATTCCTTATTCGTTGTTTTGACGGTCTTTACTTGGGGATGTGCTCGTATATCGTTGCCGCACACTTGTTGAAAGACTTCAGTTTGTCAAAATTTGAAGGGTTAAGTACAATTAAAATAAAAAGAATATTATAAATTCAACTACGTTCTTTTTAAATCGGTTAGGAAAGCTTCGTCCACTTTATCATTATTCACAGAAGAGTGTTCAATTCTGTAATAAAATTGTTGCTCAAATTTGAGATCGTTCGATAAGTGACCTACACCATCAAGTTTTATTTGAGCTGCTTACCACTTGTAAGAGGCGTTCCCGCGAACAAGGTAATGTTGGAGAAATTGTGAAGAGTTAACCGATTGTTCACGTATTTTTATAAAAGTGTTAGCTGAATTCAGTGTCTATCGTATTTAATATATTGCCTTATACATCAATGACTAAAATGCAACTTGTGCCCGATCCCTGCCTTGTTAGCGCTCAAACACGTGTCGTACCAGCTTATGGACTCCATGACACACGTCTGGTGCATCCAAATATTCAAGGTTTGAGCGTAACTGAACAATGCTAAACTTGGATGAGAACCTGCATCTCGCTAACCCTGATGAGAGCGATCGCAATGTGGCCATTTGGATGCTGGAAACGAACAGGTCCGCTGCTACGACGGTCAGCACCATCAGACGGACCAGCACATTGCCTGGCGTCCTCGTTTCCTAATGAATGTACCTGTGATTTCCTGTGGGGTAATCCGATGCTCTAACTGCAGCGCATGTTTCCATTAGGAATGCGTTGGAGCTCATATAAGAGAATGTCAGGTATGGCGCGCCGTGCAGCCTTCTCTAATTAATTGCTTTTTGTATTCAAAATTATTAAAGGACGTAAGCAGCGGCCTGATTGCCGTGCTTAGCGGTATCGTGGTTGGAATGAGGCACCCGCACGAAATGCGGGCTTCAAGATGCAGCCCTAATTTTACATTCTGAATTGTTTGTATTTCATCCAGAAGACTAGGTTTTGTCTAATGTCAATTTTCGAGCTGCTTTATAAATACTCAATTCTGAACTTAATATTTCTTTTTCGCAAATTCGCTCATTAAATTTATTGTTAAAGGTTCCTCATAAATTATGTATCATATTTTGGTAGAGTGTCACTGTTCGATCCTTTTGAGTGTCACTGTTGAATGAGATGCTGAGGTCACATCGCCTGTTGGCAAATTCGGTTTATATGTAATTAGGGATTTACTGTAGGTTCTCCTTGAAAGCTCGGAAAATAGAGCGCATCAGAATATATGCGAAGAATTCAGCAAAATATGAATTGGAGAGCAAAGAATTAAGAAACATAAAAGTGTGAGAGATGAACATTTAACAACTTTTTTGAAATCAAGATTATTTGATATTGGAACATCGGAGCTGGAAAGCAATTTCAATTCACTACGAACTCACAATGCAACACTTGGTTTCACTCTTATTTTTCTACCTGCGTTCTGGGGAAAACCCGAGAGCTTGCCGGTTCACTGCAGTCTAATGAAGTATCTCACTTTAGGGAACAAATTAATACCCTAAACAGCTCAAATGTTGGACATATTTATTAATGATCGACAACTTTTATAAGTAGCTACTCAATAAATTAAATGACAGCACGATTCGTTTTGTGAGGTAATCAACGATGACTATAAGCTAACAAATTTTAGACCATGTTTCAGTATTGGTCGAAATTTCCAAGAAGTCAAAATGTCAACATGTTCGTAGAGATGTATTGAAATTATCCAATATAGTATGTGAAGTACAGCTTGGAATTTGTTTCACAAATTGAGATCAATCAAACTATGAAGTTTATGAAGTTGAGAGAGACCAAATGAATGGTCTAACTGGTGTTTACCATAACGCTGGGATGCACTGGAGTGACGTCGCATGAACTTTAATTTATGCCACGCTCGTGCGAGGGAGATGGCGCTGCTCAAGAGCTCGGCTTTGGGTTTCATCGCCTGACCTGCGGAGGCCCTCAGCGCAGCGACGATGATCTTATCTTGTCGGTCTCGAGGCGGCAATAAAATCTTGTTGACGGGACAGCTCAGGCGAGGCTTTTCATGAGCTTCAGCATTTATTTGATTCTGCCCCGAGAACTCATGAGTTGATCCTCGAATGAGCATCGTGCTCTCGTCTTCCTGCAAATAACGCGCTCTTTAAAGAGCCTCAAAGCTTCGTGTTAATTGGCTGAGCTGGGGTTCTCAGGCTCCGTCCTCACCACCAGACCTGGTCTCCGTTTTTTATTTTTTTGCATCTTGGAGTGGTCTCTGCCTGCGTGCGGGGAATTGGACAAAAACAAGCGGGCCTTCATAATTTGAGTTAATTGCGGTTCTCACAAAATTGACTGTGACGCTCCCATGTGAACATGCTTTAGAACTTGATAAATACTTACATTTTATAACCGATTGCAAAGCATAGACCTCGAACAATGTATTTTAGTTTCGTGTATTTATTATTTTTACCATGACTATTTTTCTTGCGTGAAGACGTTTGAAAATATTCGTTATCAGTGATCCTGATAGTGCAATGCTATTAGTCTTGTCTGTAGACTTCGGTTTGTCCTTTCTAGAAGACCTGCTCGGCACGTCCTGCATCGATGGCAATGCAGCCTACAAAAAATAAGTTGAAGCGTAACTTTACGCTGAGGACGGTATGTGGGTGCAGTGCAAGATAGACCAAAATTTTTAATCCGGTTCATTTGCATTTCTTGAAAGAGTACTACGGCGTAAATTTCATATTAAAATTATACGTCGTGCCGTTCCAACTTATGGACTCCATGACACTAGTCTGGTGTACCCAAATGTTCAAGGTTCGAGCGTAACTAAACTTTGACGAGAGTCCGCATCTCCTTAACCCTGATTAATGACCCCCAGTAATGCTGCCTTGAGGCTGCTTGCCGTGAGCTGGAGCGAACATGCCCGCCGCTGCACCGACGAGCACTAGCCGGGCGACTTAGCATGGCGAGCTTTGTTTCCTAACTCACAGGAGTGTCAGCTGCTCGTTCTCGAAGTTCTTCCATTGGCGTTTTTGAAACTTTGACGGCGATAGAAAAATTTCCTTGCACGGCTTGAATTTCAAAACGCTTCGAGCCTAGTCTTGTTTGAATACAGCATTCAGAAGTGACAAAAATAATTCAACTTTTCGTCAAAAAATACTTGACGTCTCAAGAGTTACTGAAGGATGAATGGGAAAATAATGTAATGGCGTAGCGTTCATTCATACCTATTTTCCAGAGCGTACACGCTTTGCGTTTCATCTAGAAAAAGGTTTGAATGTATAATTATACAATGATTACGCATGTTCAAGCAACGGCATGTAATAAACTGGATAGAATTTTTTTCTAGTAATGATGAGGCTACCGTAGAAATTTGAACATCAATGTTGGAGGTAATTTTGAAATCCTCTGACGAACAGAGTGCGATAGCTCCGACGCGTTTACTCTATATGCCTCATTTTATGTATTTTGTGAGTAGAATCCACATACTCTTATGCCCAATGCACATAATTTAGGTAATAAGCAAAAGAAGGTGCGTGCTTGTACGAGGTTTATCTTTGTATCAATCTTCAGATTCTAGTGCGTGTAAAACCTGTCGAAATCATACCTTAAATATTATGGAAAATGGAGTGATACTGTTTAATTTTCCATGCTGACGAACAAAAGATGTTACGTAATTTATAACCCGCGTTCCGTGCCATGCACATCGCTGAGTGCGTGGTTCTAATCAAGTAATTTCACACTAGCGCAGCACAACGTCAGTACCCTGGTAAAAACTTTTGATCCTACCCCTTCACCGGAGTTCCAGTATTGGTTAAGCCGATGCAAATTACGTTTGAGATGGCATGCAAAATTTAAACTGGAAATTTTAGCTTCGAAAATGTCCTTTGCAGGAGTTATTTTAACTTCAAAACTGAATGTTTTTAGAACAAATTAAATAGATAATCAATTATTACGATTAGAGAAATTGTAGAGTGTATGGGCGTCTCCAAAAGCACATCTCCTTCCTTTATGCGAATGAAAGTGTTCAGAACTTTCCGGATAATGCAACGTAATAGTTTACTCATTGATTTCTTATGCAGCATTTCGTATTTTGTAGGCCTCTTCTGATAGTTCATTAGATATTTTTAGTTATTCTTTGTAGTCGAAAACATTTTTAGTTTGGCCAATTGCAAACATGTATCTTCAAAATCATGTTTTGGTTTCTAAATGCTCAAACTCAAATAAATTTGATTCCCTTTTCATACCTTAATCCTTTATATACTCTACAGAAAAAGTATTAACAAGTTCAAAAGACGCTGAAGTTTTTTGACACTAATATACATAGTTTTAATGTGGATATTGCTTCTAATCAGCATTTGACAATCGTATAATTTTCAACGATATCCCAGCCTGTTCTGCTGTCTACGACGCACTGTTGAACCTTAATTTACGAAGAAATTTGCTAAGACTGATGGACACTTTAATTACAGTGGGTCAAATAAGTATTCGTAACGTCATGAAAAAACA
>VOMN01068024.1:0-53841 GCA_014899125.1 Orchestia grillus | reverse complement strand
CTGGGGAGAGGGGCGCTCCCTCTGGAGAGAGGGGCGCTCCCTATGGGGGATGTAGGCAAAAATACCTGACGTTGGAAGAATTAATGTGACAGCAGCGACAACAAAAACCTGAAGTGATAGTAGGTGATCTTACCTGTTGAAATCGTAATCGATATTTATAATCTGGTTTTATTTTTGAACTACGAGGAGAATCTGTTCCGCACTGACGAGGCTACGAAAAAAGTTTAGCAGATGAGGTTTATGCAGTTGAACTGAGCTTAAAAATTTCACGATAGCGAAACCTTCTTCGTGAAGTAGAGTTCCCTTTATTTGGGTCTTCGAAGAATCTTCTACGCGTAATTATGATCCAGCATCTTCCGCACACAAATAAAGATGAAGATAACAACAAATGTTTATCAGTACAGGAGAGTACAGGACTTCCGGGAGCTCCATGCACACGCTATGCGTATCCTGTTTATTTTTGGGGGGGAAATTGTGATGACACTAACTTGGTCATGTGAAAATGTTGTAACTAACAATAAATTACTGATAATGGAAATTATATGAAAAGTGCACTAATGATGTGCTAGTATGAGGATCCAGCCCTCGCGTGTTTCCAACCATGCTCAACCTCCAGGGGTCGACCGCCCCACAACTCGACGCAATGCTGTGCGTGTTCACAGAGTTGTGTTCGTGCAAGTAAAGTGGAAAGTCAATCGCTTGATGAAATTTTATCAGAATCCTCTGAAGACTTTCAGTAAGGTTATTCATACGCGCAATTTTTTTTTGTATTGGATAGTAGCGCAAATTGTCCCTGAGACTATTGCTTTGGCTGAATAACCCTGGATAGTCACCCCACAAACGTTGCCGAAAAAATTATCTTGTGCTTGCAAGTCCATTTAACAGACTACGAGCGCAAAATGCATTCATAATGTCAAATTCAAGAATTTTTAACAACATCGGAGCAACAGGTAATCCAGGAACAAATTTGCAAGTGCAGGCAGAAAATCAACGGCTTCCACATTAGTGCGGCGAACGAACGTTTCTACAGCCCACTAGTCACCGCCTCAAACACGAAACAAGAATGTCGAAGAGATTGAGTGTAGTTAGAGAATTTACGCTAGAAGAAAACTCTTGAAATTAAACTTTTTGCTGTCGAGAATGAGAGTTGGGTTCATATTTACGCATTATGTAAATGCGTGTATCTATGCACCGTGCAGATGTGCGTATAAAATTTAACTCGTTATCTTCAGACTACCCTCACTAGTTACCTCAATAACATTCTAAAATTTGTATCTCTTTCAAAATAGTTGACGTCTCCACAGCGGTCCCAGCTGGCACCCAATATATCTACTCGTATACACACGGCACCCACAAACAATGTTGCCACTGATTTAAAATAAAAATAATACTACGTATCTGTGATACCGTGCGACATTCCAATGCAGATGTGCTTGTTTAACTTTGATCCCTTGAAAATGTAGCTTAATTAATAAACATCAGCGGATACATTTTTTCTAAGCCTTGCATGATTTAAAGGTCTTCAGTTCGCCTCCGCAGGCCTCCGACTCGACATAATTCGGCACACCTCCTTAAGAGGTGTGGCACCACCTCTTAATCATGCAATATTTATAGTCCAATCATGTTTTAAAAAGTTTTAATCCCTCACCTGGCCAAGAGAGAAATCGAGCTGTAATTGTTGGAACCGCGCTCTGAGATCGACCAAGAGGGGATGTTCAGGTACCCAATTGTACTCAAGTCCGTTGGAACGAGGTCTGTTGACGCGAGTGTCAGCAATACTAACAATAACTCAAACACACTGTGCCGCAATTGTACCAAGTGAAAATGGCACATTCAAACAGCTAAAGCTGGAAACTCAGTTTTCAAGCTTGGATTCCAAATTAGCCCTCATTTGCAAAATCAAGACTGTTCTCTGAGCAATTTTTGAGTTATAGTCAGAGCGAAGCATCGGCAACCTTGTTCAAACCTTCTCAAAATTTGATTTTTGCTGAGGTCAATTTTGGGGCAATAATCTTCAGCTCGACGCAATAGTGACCAGCTAGAAGTCTATTCTCAGGAGAGAGGTGAAGGATTCTAATTCTGGCTCTCTAGCTCCATAAAATACCCTCGCTAAAACTTAGGGCACACCATCGCTACGGTTGCCCTCACCTGACGAAGAGAGTTCTTACCTGTACGATCAAGATGCTCGAACGATGGCTTTTTGTGGTATAATTATTTCGCTGCGTTCATGAATTTCAAGAGTTTTAGGAGAATGAATTGGATTTCATTAATTGCAGTTGCTGCTTTGATGCTTGAAGTCGCCGTGTGAAACGTGGCGCTCATACCACTCCAAAAGCGAGATACTCAGACGCCGTGGCTGCTGCCTTCACCCAACACTAACGTAGAGCAACACTTGCAGCACTACCCGCACAATTCTTAGCTAATTATACTTGAGGAATGCCAAATTTGGCTTGATATTAAATTCTCTGACTTGTTTCTTAACGATTTGGTGACTTCTTGAAAAAAAACTTTTCGTGCGCACTCGTCTTGTCAGGACCCGCGGGACAGCGGGCGACCACAAACGGGCGCACAACCCCAAACTGCACTCAGAATTTCCTCCCCTCTACTCCCATCAGGGGCCGCAAGAACAATACGTTGAGGTTGAATTAATGTCGTTGTCACATACACAGTAAAAATATTCTATGGCCTTGAGGAGTGAAGTCGCAGTGCAGTGCTCCACCGCATGGCGTGCACGACACGGAAAACGTTTTGCGCCTTTGAAAGTTTTTGATGTCCCAGTCAGGATGTATCGAGAGGGAACAAAACAGTCACACTTTCGTTAGGTATGTATATCATATTATTCTAAATTTAGATTGCCGTACTTTGATGAATGCTTTAATTCGATGTTATATTGAAAAGTAATGTGTATATAGTTTCATTTTTGAGCAGGAGTAAGATTCCCTTTCATATTATAACCGACATTCTTGCTTTTAAACTTTCAGTTCATTAAACATATTGCTCACTCGATCAGTTCTCGATGTTTTGTCCCTAAAAAATGCGTGAACTAAGAATTGTGTGCGGGCGGAGTGCAGGGGGGCCGCAAGTGTTACTGACCCTCGCGTTGGTGAGTAAATAGGATACCATGTTAAGGGGTACCTCATTAAAATATGGCACCTTAATTACAAGGACCAGTTACTTCTGGGCCACCCCGCACAAGGGCGCGGGTCCGCTGGGCACCGAGTCGGGAGAAGGAAGCTTGCGACTTTAACTATGAACAAATTACTCCAAATCAACATTTAATGAAAAGTACCAGCGAATTGCCGACATTAATTTTATCATTTCAGCCTGATGCGCTGTGTGGGCCAAAGTGATTGACCTTTCGATTTTCAATCAATTATAGCAGGTGAGCTTCTTACAAAATCCTCAATTCTTCACTGCGAGTATGCATCGGATTTTGCTGAGTGGTTACTATTATTATTTCTAACTCGTAAGAGATACTCTTTCGTTTAGGTAGTATAGGGTGGTTAAATTTGAAGGCCGATGTTGATTTTGAATAAAATACAAATTTGGTTCATAATAAGCCTGAGTAACTTTAACGCGTTGCTCGATTGTGTATCTTACCATGGTTCAAATTAAGTTAGTCTGAAATAGAGAAATGTCAAATTAAATGCAGAAAAAACTTGACGTTTAGGTGTGGTTCACATTCAAAATCGGCTCTCACAATTTAACCACCCTTTATAAGCTTCACTATAATTGCTTTCGTAACTCTGAATAATTCTTTTACAAACTATCGTTTCCAATAACCAAGTAAATAGTCTTGTATTATTCAAACACCAAATTGTTCTCAGAGCTCGTGAAGCGAACAGCCTGCACGACCGCTGCAGGCGAGAGGGCAGCACAAACATCACCTCGACCTAAAAGAATAATGCCTTTTCAAAATGAGGGAAATTGGAATTTACTCAAAATAGTGCTGAAAATTAATCATTTCCCTAATGAGGCTCATGAATAATTTGTTATTTTGGATTAAAAATGCCATCCCAGGCAAACCAATCGTGCAAATTAGGGCCCAGGCCTCCATCGAGTTACGAATTGTGCCAGCAGTAAGCGGCGTTGTATCGTTTTCATTTGTGTCTCAGTGAAACGGTAATTGATCATTGCACAGATTGCGCCTGATTTCGTCACGGCCGCGCGATGACGGATGAACAAACGACTGCAATAATCCGACGACAGCGGCTGCCAGACCGGGGAATGAGGTCAAGATCATGGGAAAGCTCGGTGGGAGTTTTGTTCTTACTTCTTTTTTTGCTGCCAATTACACTCGCCTTGTGATTAATATAATAACTCGTTTTATTTAAATCAAGGACAAAAACGTAGTCAGATTTTATGACCGTGTTCCGTGTACAAAATTTGTCATTTTGGATTTCGAATTGTTTCGAAACAAGGGTGAGCTAGTTTACGGTTACAGAGCTGGTAAATGTCTACGGCGTGATACCTACTACAGTTGTTCATGGTACCTACTACAGCTGCTCATGGTGCCTACTACAGCTGCTCATGGTACCTACTACAGCCGCTCATGGTACCTACTACAGCTGCTCATGGTACCGAATTTCATGAATTTTTGAGTTTCGATCGCGTTGCTGGAGAGACAGAGCAGGTGGCCTCGTAACACACCTCGGACACAAAACACAAGTGTGCTGTCAGCCAGGAACACATGTGCTGTCAGTCAGGAACATATGTGCTAGAGCTGAAAACTTTTGACTTAGGTGACAAATTCTTGAGCTACACAGATGTTCCGGTCACCATAATAACTCCATTTAGGGGACGTGCTCCAGGTGATGCGACCGACGTAACATCTGGGTACGCTCGACCGTGCATCAAAATCTGAATTTTATTTTTAATTTCCTCATCGGCCCTGAACATTTGTGGCTGTTCCATGCTTTCTTTGTGATCGTTTCAATCATTGAAATGCTGCCGTCAAAAGAGCGATCTTTGTGTTTGTGGAGGTGAGATCAAGAGTTTAGGGTACAAAACAGTCAAGTTCCCTACAAATATCAAGGAACCAAAAGCGTATACCTAATTTTTTGAAAAATACGTAGTCCTAACTAGAAAGCAGTGATGCCCAAGGAATTAGACCTTGCTGAGATCAGAAAGATCGTTCACAACAATTTCGTGGTTAAATTGACATATTGAAAGGAAATCTGGCTATACTCTCCTAAAAAATAACAATTTTAGGCTCCTGTTCAAATTATTGAAATGATTGAAACAAGGTGTTTAGTCATAAAGTTATTTTCTTTTAACATTTGTCATCTCATTGCACTTCTTGCATCTTTACAATTAGACCTTTATAAAATAGGTATTGATATTTATACGCGTGATATCAATAACAGTAGACACAAGTGTTTTAACAAGTTAAGACTGAGTATAGTTACACATTTATAACTACTTGTTACTTTAATAATTAGCTACAGCATGTTTGCTAGATCAAACAGCGATTTTTTACCACCCACCAAAAGGTTATCCGGTGACAAAAGCTGATTAACAAAACAGCTTCTTTTGGAAAGGTGAGTGGATGAGTGCTACAAATTTATTCTTTCTTGCCGAATCAAGGATTAGAACCGACGGAGAATGGACGGGGGTAACGGTCGGTGTCTCCCTGCGCGTCTGAAGAATTCATCCGATATGAGGGGGGAGGCGCCTGCGATAACCTGCGTTTGGTGTCGACGGAGGATGGGGGGAAATTACGCTCTCTAATCTGCTTTGCCGCGTCTCGAAACTTCCTGTGGAGGGAAACTGCGTTGGTTGAGTGTACTAACCAGAGGTTTGGAACTGTTATTCTGCAACTATAACGGGCTGGTCATGACAAAACGGTATGTCATTACAGCGATACGTAGACCGTACATCGTTTTCGAGTGCTAACGGGGGTCAAATTGTGCGGTGTTGCCAATTTTAGACTTTTCTCATTTCAAAAGGTACGTGCCCTGCGATAAGTCTAAGCTCAAATACATATTTACGCTATTAAGTAGAGCTTTTGCTGCCATCGACTGGAAACTTTCGTACGTTCCTAAGTGGTTAGTCCAAAAAAGTTTTTTGCCCGCTGTAAAGAGTCCTTCTCACAACATGCCGTTAAATTTGTCGCCTTTCCGGTATGAAAATTACTTAAAACAAGTCTTCGTTGAATAGAACTAACCGATGTTCATATGACGGCCTAAATTTTAACACGAGAATAATGCTTAGAAATAAAATGCAAAAGTGATCGAATTTTTCATGTGTTATATTACAGAAATGTTATACATTACTTGCATTGCATCCCGAGATCAATAAGAACAACTTCCCCCCTTTAATGCCAGTGGGGCTTGATTTTTCACTGCTTGCACAATTGACTTTTTGATAACCCATGCAATTCGCACGTTGAGTATGCAGTGACCTCGTAATAGACAGGACCCTGGAACTGGGACGCCGCTTCTTGCATTTAGCAAGAACAGCCAATCAGAGCCTTGCAGTTGAAAGCTTTCAAGTCCATCATGAATATAGATTAAATCACGAAGGTATCTAGAAATAAAATTTCATGAAGCCTCGTATTATGTGCATTTATTCATTTGAGCTTTGGGCCAAGTCGTTCGCTAGCGCCGCTAGGGATATTTTTGAGTATTTGGCGTGGGAAAATCTCTGCGTTGAAAATATGCATGGCAACAATTATTTTGGGAATCCTTAATCTGTCGGCGTAGGTAGCTTGTATCTTTTCCGATGTGAATACTTTTTTCTTTTACGATGAAATTTACATGGGTATTTACATCAGATTTCAATTTTTATATAGCCACATTTAAAGTTAGTTGAGTTTCATGTTTAAAGTCCTACGGCTGGAAACTTAGCGTCTATTGACCTCATCACATCGTTTGCTAATGAAAATTCCACTCTATTTTCACAATCAAGTCCTGAATGCTCTTCACAGGAACAATCCTTGAGGCACGGAGCAACACCCTTTAATAAATTTTCTAATATTTTTAATTACAGCAATCACGAATACGTAGCCCCGAGATTCGCTGTCTATTTATACGTAACTTTCTTCCTAATTTTGATTACTGCCATCAATGGGATCAATACTGATAGTATTATTTTATTCGCGAAGTCCTACCTTTTGCGATACTGCAAAGGTCATTGAGCAATAGCGGCAGTCATCGTTTAAATGCAACAAA
Source organism: Orchestia grillus (assembly GCA_014899125.1). Taxonomy (NCBI): domain Eukaryota; kingdom Metazoa; phylum Arthropoda; class Malacostraca; order Amphipoda; family Talitridae; genus Orchestia; species Orchestia grillus. The sequence goes on along the minus strand of VOMN01068024.1, from coordinate 46,669 downwards.
AAATACGAATTTATGATGAGCTCTACCGAGTGACGGCCTTCTCCTTGAGAAAGCGAGTGTATGTAACTAGATGGAGGAAAGATATGCCTCCGTAAGTCAACAAGTAAACGTACGAAAACTTCCAGCAACAATGGCGGCTGATCCTGCGATGGGTAGCTAGCGTTACCATAAAGCCATACAAATTTCTCCAGGTAGACGTACAAGGACACAGACTCCTGTATTCTCGAGAATTCTGCACATCTTCGAAGAAGCGTCATTACGGTCCCTGTGTGCACAACACAATCGCTCCACCGCAACTTCCGACACAAAATTTGTATTTAATCCCCTACTTCATATTCCAACATAACTTATTTATCCTGTTATGGTAGGAAAGGAAGGATATATGAAGAACTAAGTAATTGCGCAACCATAAGCAGGGTTTCAAACTAAAAAATGTCTTTCGGCGATAAATGAGTCAAGTGCGTTAGAGCTTCCGTGCGTTCATATTGCTCGTGTGACGCACAAAACCCGCGATGGATAAAAATCAACTTTCATGTGCACCTATCAAATTTAATTGCAACATATATAGTGGAGTCAGCTGACAGTCTTATTTAGGACATTGCAATTGATGTTCATATCGAGGCACTGAGATATTCGTGAGCCGCCGCAGTGCGTCGTCGCAAGTCTGGCGCTCTTCACTTTTTATTACAAAAATGAAAGCCGCGCTGGCTTTCCTGTCATTACCTTCGGTTGCCAAATGGCGCTTTTCCCCGCATAATAATCAGACTTTGAAGCTCCGTAAGAACTCAGTTCGCGTGCAATTGACTTTTTGATTCTGCAATCGAGGGAACTCTTCCATGCATTCAATGAATCTTTTTTGGCTATCAGTAATCATAGTGCCACTCTATTCTAGAACATATTTGAGTTGTGTACGGAACTAGTGTACTTGTTTTTTTTTATTTAGACATGCTTGCGAAGGTTAACATATGATAAAAATAAAGCCGAATTTTTTCTTAAAGTTTATAAGCAGTGGAATACCGTACTGCACTCTCTTGTTACAATTTCATTACATTCGACAGACTTTTCCCAATACAAATTTCCCCATTACCTCGCGCCCCTTCATTCGACAGATCAAGCGAAGGACCAACAGCAGCCACAAATTACTCCTGGCTCAACTATTCCCACAACCGCTGACCTTCTTTTTCCACTGAGTTCGGTCGTTCTTCCGCACGATTTTTCGACGGTAAAATGCGATAGAAATATGATGCTCGTGACGTCACGCCACCTCGGCCTGGCTGGCCGCCAAAAGGGTCCACTCTACGGAGCTGAGCAGGTACGTCCCATGTATGTATGTATGTATGTACGTGTGTTGCTGTGTGTGTCCAACGCCCCTTGGTCCCTGGCGACGTCTTAGGGATATCGAATGAAAGTATTTTCTGTATCACTCGTTGTTTTTCTATCTACTAGAAAAGCAATAAATATTTGTCTTTCGAATCGACTGCTTAATCGAAGTTAGAAATTGATTTTGCTTGTGTTTTCTAAGAAAGCCTCAGTAAATTCAAACGTAACACAGCTGTTTGAGACGTTCCATTTCCGTCATGTTTCTCAAATTCAGAGACGTTGGTGAATAGGAATACAATTTTGAAATTTGCTAAAAAACATTTGTGAATGAAAAGTATGGTCCGAATACAGCGCAGAAAAAAAAACTTTAAATTGCTGGCACGCCAGTTTATCTTTCACGCACAAATTTAATTAACTCACGCAAAATCTGCACATTCTGTTGGAAGTGCGATTTCATGAGCCCACTGCCGACCATGTACGCTTTATTTGCGAGAACATTACTGAATTCTAACTGTCGCTCGAGGGAGAGATGTAAGTACAGCGCGGGCAGTCCGTATTGTGATGACCACGACAGAGGCACGTCATCGTTAGATTGTAAACTTTGTGTTAACCTAAAGTAGCACCACACTCCACATGCCGTAAGTAGCACCACACTCCACACGCCGTAAGTAGCATCACACTCCACACGCCGTGGAAGGTTTGGCTAATCCGCTGAAACTCGAAGAAAAAAAAACATTTTTTGATTTTTATTTGGCAAAAGAATTTAATTTTTCCTCTAGCGTCACTCTAAAACAACGATTGATTAAGTTGTTGCCAGCGATGAAGAAAAATAATTTAATAGAAGGAAATCTAAATTCAGGGAACATAGTCAGCTCATTTCCACAGCCGTTCCATACGCAGATACCAACCCTAAATACGAATAGCCTTTTGCCTGCCCTGTTAGATTGCTTTCAAACAGCACGATAGTATCTACGAGAGCTCGTATTTTGCTGCACGATAGCATGAACAAGGATACTCTAATACTCACTAACAAAAACAAGGATACTTCAATACTCATTAAAAAGAACAAGGATACTTCAATACTCACTAACAAAAACAAGGATACTTCAATACTCACTTACGAAAACAAGTATACTCTAATACTCACTAACAAAAACAAGGTTACTTCAATACTCACTAACAAAAACAAGTATACTCTAATACTCACAAACAAAAACAAGGATACTCTAATACTCACTAACAAAAACAAGGATACTTCAATACTCACTAACGAAAACAAGGATACTCTAATACTCAGTAACAAAACTGGTCGATTCAAAACTTTGCAAATGGCAAAATTCGACGTTAAATTCAGCGGAACAAAAGAACCGCCAATTGCGCATCGAGAAAAAAATGATTTGCAATCACCGCTCTCAGTACAGGCATCAATAGGCCGGGGTGTTGACGGGAGTGTTGATAAGGATCAGTCTTCAAACTTAGCGCTAAAATATTTTGGGGTGACAGTAAACGGCAGCATTTGAATTTTTTCTGGAATAACGTGACGTTGTTGGCCGATGACATCCGAGGCTGAACGATGTTGAACGATTTTTGCTTCAAAAATCGTCCACCACTAATAGTGCGGTTTACAAGAAAGAAAGAAATTCAGCGACTTGCATGCATATCGGTAGCGGAAATGGCTCCAGAAAAGAAGCACTGAGAAAGCGCATAATGATCACCTGGCCCGAGGCTACGATGAAAAGCCACCTATTGATTTCCATTGCAATTGCGTCTAGGCCGTCAAACGTCTCTTGCCTCCCAGCCGCTCGCTCAAGTCCAGTTCCTGAACGGACCAGTTGGAACGCTCAGGTAGACCTGCTCGTCGCACCTGAGAGGTCTATGTGAAAAAAACAATGACGATGATCTTTGAGGAACCCAATCGCACCTAAATTGAAGATGTTAAGCTGACGCCGATGAGAAACATCTAGTCTATAAACAGTCGCACTCAACCAAGGGTTCGAATCCAAGTGTATTTTTTTCTGCACGGCTTTCCACGTGAAATTCTCCTCAGCAGAACCTTCCAATTGGTAATCATCATAGTCCTGGCCAGACTGTGAGAGCCCTGACGAAGCAGGTAAAATAAAATACTGTCAACACAGGCTGAAGTCCTTCAGGACGAAATAATCTGGTGGGGTGCAAAGTCAGTTGATTGCTGATTTCCTACGGCGAGACCTGGCCAGCACGCCGCCCTGTACGCCACGGACGAAGATGGTCGAGCCGCTGAGGTGTAGCTGGGATACGCGCGGCGCTTCGTCACCTGCCGATTCCAAATTGTAGCACACGTTTCGGTAATTCGGCGTCAGCGTCTAAAAATGCTGTGTTTGACGGTAATGACTCGCATTTTGTGGTTATTACACTGGCGCGTACGTCCCGTGACAGGCACGGTGCATCGCGTCTTACTGTTTTGATTTCATTGCTTCACTTTGCAAAGACCCCAGTCGAACATCGAAAATTCGAAAGACTTTGAGCAATTTCTCGCAAATCTCAACGCGTCAGTTTAAAGCAGATGGTAACGGTGGTCAAAAATTATTTACGACGCATCACACAACAGCGTGCAATTGTTATTTATCTTAATAAGCGCGTGGAGTACAAAGAGTCTGTAGGTCAAAGACCGCCGATTGTCCAATTCAAACAAAGGCTGATATTGTGTTCAGCGAACGGCTCCCCCGACAAGTCATCATCTAATGTAGTTTTTACGAGCCTCACTTTAACGATATTTTCTGGGCTATGAAAAATGTAAAGATCCAGTGGGAGCGCTGTGTTGGGTTCGGTTACCATGGCAACGCCTGATATTGGGGGAGAGCAGGGCTTAGGGAGAGCTTTAGTAAATTGGCTGCAAAAAATGAGCGAACTGTAAAAAGTTGCGGTGGGGAGGGGGTGTGGGGAGGAGAGAGAGAGAGACTGTGCCTCTAAAATAGCGAAACAAATCGAAGAGCAAAATGATAAATGGGCGAGAATGCCTGTTCTACATTAGCTTTGGTCCAGGCTTGAGTTGCAGGATGAAATGGACTTCTTCGACCTGTCAACTTCAACGTGATAAAAGCTCAGTGAAAAAGAGTGCAATGTTTTGCTAAGTTTTGAACAATTTAATTTATCATAGCAGAAGCAATAGCGCGTGGAAGGCACTTTGATCAGCGTTAATTATAATTATCAAATCATCGCATGCCTGATTAACATGGACAAACAAAACAGGCCCAAAAAATTATCAGAACAAACCTGAGACACAAACATCAGTTTCGAGTCTGAACTTATCGCAATGATGCCTGCTTTCTCTTTCAGAAATCGTTGAGCGAGCGGCTTTTTTTGATAAATTTCTAGTAACTTTTCACTACGCCTTCTTAAACCTGGCATTCAAGTTGGAGAAATGTATGTCAAAAGATACTGAAATCGTATAGGTGAATATGAAGAAATGTGGAAGAAGACGTTGCTTACAAATGTGTTCATCTCATTTTGTTCGTTTAATGGGTAAAAGTAATAACCATATCATTCCGGAGTAATTCAACTACGTTGAAACCCATTATTGTGTAGGACAAACTATTTCCGTAATTAGACTTATGTACTATAGTTGCACGCCTTTTCAATTTGTAGGAAAATTTAATGAAAAAGCAATTCAATAAAAACGTTAGGGCAAAAACCACTCTATAAAACATTATCACGTTATACTAGTAAAAATTCTAAGTAGAACGCTTCGGCCCTAGCCCTTCATCAGCAAAATTTTGTAGAACGTGGTAAAGGGGAACAGTGAAATTTTCCTGTTTTTCAATTTGTGTTCTGCAGATTTGATTAACAAAAGCCAAATGATACTCCTCAGGCTGTTCAAATTGCAAGGCTTTCCTGCGAGAAACATTCCTATTTCGCACTTGGCGCTGGCAGCCGCGGTCCCAGGAGAGCGGTCCCAGGACTCTGGCGGTGCGCCGGCACCCCAGTGTGGCCCGGGCGTGAAGGCCCAAACATCTCCAAGGTATCCAAGGTGCTGCAGCACCAGTTGCGGTGGACGGGTGCGATAGAACTGGGAACCCCATCCGTCTCAGACCACGCACCTCTTTTACAAAAATTTACCCTCGTGTCTAATATACATATAACTAGGTTCCTGTCTGCTGGTCCAATGAGACAAGTTTACCATACTTTACCATGAAGGATCGAAAAAGCATTTGATTGATAATACTCACTTTAATTGGAATTCACTCAATGTAGGAGTATACACAAAATATAATCGCATTCGCTAGTCTAGTAGCGCTAATGTACATTTGAAATTAAATATCGTCTCCTAGTTTTGAATTATCTGTTTAATACATAATTATCTACCCTAACAGTGCCACTTCAAACCATAAGACACTAACAAAAAAGGGCATCTGCAGCGCAGTAGGCGCCACAGGGGCCCCTTTTATGAACGCCTCAACGTTGTGTAGGAGGGCAGTCCTGGCAGGTACAGCGGCCATCGTCAACAGCCGAGGTGCGAATTGGAAATCTTTATCACTTCTCATGACATATAATTGCTCTTTTGTGTAGAGTCCGCATATTGAGTTCATATTTTGAGAGACAAAGACAAATTAACAAAAATCCTTCTACTCTCAAACACACTTTTTTACCTCCTGCGCATGACCACAAAGGGGGGAAATCATAGTGATAGTCGCCTTTCACCCCCACTACAGGCAAAAACTGAGTTCCAAAAATCGGGTTATAAAAATATGGAGAAAGGTCGTCAGAATGCAACTAATGCAAAATTTAACGACCAAAATCAATCTTGATGTTGTGTGCATGCGAAGTCATTTATTTTCATTGTTTTCATATATTCGAGAGAACTCCCATAAAAACTGCAAATTTTATTACCTGTTCTTCAGAAGAAGCACCTCACACACTCATGCAGTACCTCAATTAATCCTCATGAGCCACATCTAAGATGGAATCCTCAAACTACCTCAAGCTAGAGAACACATATAGATATCAAACTACGATATCATAAGATTTCATAAGACTTCACAAGATCACAAGATATCAAACTACAGAACACAGGAGAACACGGTCCCCCCCTACGCTGTCGGGAGCTTGGTCACGCTCAACCCCTCCTCCCGACCCAGCACTCTAGCACCGACGCGTGCTCCATACGCTGGATCGTCCACAAACACAGGGGAATGATCGTCAACATTTTCTACCCCCATGTTGCTGAAGAGTTGTGCAGCAACTTCACTGCCACCACTGCCCGGCGTGTCATACACGCTGATTATTTGCTTTCATGCCAGTCGCAACATACACATGTATTCCTAGAACCGAGTCAGCTCATAAGTGCGTAGATTGTCGTACCTGGACTCAAACCCTAGAAGAAAATTTCCAGTTTTGCGAAGCTGCTTCTTTGTTTTCGTTCTTCACCTTGGCATAAAAGCTTCCAAAAGTATAATTTTTTTGGCAAAACCTGTTTTTAAATTAAGCAAGAAGCTGGCCTGTAAAGTATTCCCCATAATTTTATCCGCGAGGATACTGCAAAGATCAATCCCAGAATAACCAGCCACTGTATCTGTTGACGCAGCGTTGATAGACTTGATGGCAAAAAACACATGTAGCCATTTTAACAAATTGAACGCTCGCACTCAAAAAATATAGCATAAGTTGTAAAGTATTGTTATGGTTGTACATAGTTTTGGTATGAGTTACAAAACGTCAAACAATTAGCTTGTTGGTTCAACCTCAATTCAAAATGCTACTCTCTGATGCTCTGCAAAAAGTTGCGTAGGTATCCTATGATTTTTTTACTAGTATTCTGTATGCTGTTTTCTGTATAATTTTTGAGGAAAACGTTCATTTTTATGTATCGGTTTACGGCTTTAACTTGATTTACAATTTTAAATCTAGAAAAATCTTAGTTTAGCAGTTTTACCTTCTAACGGACTCGACGCTCAGCTGCCTTCGCATCGTCAGAATTTTTTTGACTTCAAACCCCTAATGCGTCAGTAGCGGCACACTTTAAAAACCCGGCCGCTGGCTGCAGCTGGCAAAAAGTAGAGAAACTGCGACCTTGAGGAGCAGCCGTCGAGTCCGAATGTATGTTGACGCAAAACTTGAAGGATTGGTTGAGCTGGTTGGCTCGAGTCGAATAATTCTTTCTGATTTTCCTCATCAAAAAATCGGTGTGCGCCAATCAACCCTAAGGCCCACGAATGTGAATGATGAGTACGATTTTATTTCGTACTTTAGTTTAACATTTCTGCCTTTATCTATAAAACGCGCGCGCTTGTAACATTTGCAAGTTTTTTTTCCTGTTTAGTCTATCCCAAATGAAGGGTAAATTTGTGAGTATAGATAATACTGCGGGCATTAGTTGTACAATTCTACCAGCACGTATTCAGAAGGTAGAGTAGTTCTGTTCCGAATGTAATTAAGATCGTTAGAGAACTTTACAAATCACGAATGATTTTTTACTAAGACGGTGAGACCGCATTCTTATTGATGTTTTAATATAGAGATAAAAGTGGAGGGGAGGGAGTTGGGGGGACGGCAGATCAAAAACAGTTGGGAATCAGGCTGCAACTGAGGGTATATATAATGTCCATGATCAGGATTGCGGGCTTTAGGTGTGAAAAAATAGAAAAGTGAAGGCTAAACTTACCACAGGCGAAACTTCTCTGCGGCGTTTCGCTCAAGGCGTGTGGGGTAAAGTCATCAAAATTTAAAAGAATCGAGGCCAAACTTGGTGACGAAGTTTTACTGCCAGGATTGTGAGGTGAGGGATCTCGATGAAACCAACTCTAAATGAAACGCCTCAGTAGAAAACCTTCCTTTGAAAACTTCTACTTTAAGAAAATACCCCGTATGACATAACACCCATGGTTAACACCTCGTTAAGAGCAAAAATGCAGAGAAAATTCAATCGCTCCTGTGGGTATACTAAAAACAGTTACTTATGACAATTGAGCTTTTCCGAAGTGGAGGGGGGGGGGGCAATACGAGGATTACTTAACTTACTTGATGACTTCAGAATAGAGAGCAAAGTAAGCATTCGATACCCATATTTGGGTGTCTACAGACACTGTCTTCAGACATTGAGTGATCGTGTGGTGGGTCCCTGAGGCTCTGAAGAGTTGACACGTTTCCTGCGACGATGCAATTTTCCTTTGGGTTAAATGACCCACCGGTGGGTCACATTGCAGGCAACAAGTATAACAGCACATGCACTTCATTTTGTTGCGCTTCAAAGCATCGATACTGCATATGACGTCAACGCTGCATTTAATTTTCTCATTGCATCAACTCGACATTAATAACCTTGTCAGTAGGTGGAAATTTGAGCTCTGAGAACTATTTTTAACTTGGATACGTGCATGTGCACGAACTTTTAAGAAATTTTTAGAAACTTACATGACGAATAACAGTTTAAAAGTTTTATATCTCTCACGAGTACTCATAACTTTCGAGCTATCTCTGTCTTGTCGATAACACTTCCTTACTCTCGCTCCAGACACGCATGAAGGACAATTTTCGATACTCCAAGCTGCAGCTACAAGCCAAATGTTCTGTGATTTTACTCGAAAATTTACACGGGCGTACAAAGAATACAGCCAGCACTTTTGTCACCTCTGATGATATATATATATATATATATATAGATATATATACCTATCTAATATGTCTAACATGTCTCTAATGTGAAGTATCACTACACGAATGAATAAGCTGTACTCCCGCCATACTCTCTAAATGCAAATGATTGTTTACTTAATCAAATTGTAAAGTTTAAAGGTTATAGAATTGAGAAGTGAATTTCTCAATGAAGTATTTTCGGTAGGTATAACGAACAGGAACACTTTCTGTGCTGAGTAAACACATATTTGTCACGTTGAAAGTATTTTTCAGAATCTCCATATCTTATGTCCAAAAATGATAACATCAAAATTTTCCCCTCATTTAGAATATTACAATTCAAAGAGCAAAGAGAATGGCCTGGAATCAAACGATTCGCTATCTGTTAAGGTTGTTATCAGACAAAATATTCTCAGATATCTTCGGTCACCACACTACGAGCACATGTAAAACGCTCACTACATCCCAGTTTTCTTGAAGAGTTAATCCTTTTCTTAGCAGTGCATGGAAATTCGCCTTGAGTTTCATGAATTGAAACCTGCTTCGTGTCTGTACATATTCATGAAACAGAAATCATACATATGTAAAACCACCCCAACTCACACGCTGAACTTCTTTTAAGAACAAAGTACTAACAAACATCCAGGGGGCAGATAAATCTCCCACCGTATTTTCAATTATTCACAAAAGCAGTAGAAGCAACACGGTGAATTTTTTTCTCGGTGCATTAGAAGGAACTTCACCGCAGGTTCGCTAACCAGCTTTGAAGAAACTTCATCGCTCTTCCTTTAATTGAGTTCGAAAGAAGTACCTAATCTTAACACCCTCGCAGCAAAAACCTGCCTCACACTCCGATGTGAATACAATGTAGCGAACAAAAAACTTACCTCTTCTCCACAGTGCTGTTGGTCCACACACTGTCGGTGCTCAACACCTCTCTTATTGTCGCTGCGGCTCGAGCGCTGGGTCAAATTGGCACATGAGGAGAAGTCGTTAAAAATTTCAATTCACGATAGTGGCCAAAGACTCAACATACGCCGCAAGCCGTAAAGATCGTTGCGCTAATGTTTTCTGTACGGTTGTCGCAAATCGTAGAGCAACTTTATAAAACCGTACGTTACCATGATAAAGTCATCAAGTAGCTATAGTATATATCAAAGTATCCACTTTAATAATCTAAGAAATCCATGTCTGTAATGTAATTTTGCATCATGAAGTAACGTCATTATCTTACGTTACCATCATAACGTTATCATCTCACGTCACGCACTCACCAGCGGCACTGTACGACCGGACGCGTCAGTCGTGCAGGCAGTGCTCTGCGCACGCTACAGTAGCGTAATTCCCAGCGCTTTGGTAACGTTTGTTAGGACTCAGGTGAGATTGATTAGAATATTCAGTACAGATTATCGATTTCATATGCGTATATGGTCATTACTGTCGTACAGTAGTTTTTGTTGAACCAGGACAGAAGATTTAACTCTTGCACATTTCGACTGGAGAGCGTTGCGCTGTTAGTCTGTGTAGCTTCTTTATCTGTCTGAAGTTCTCTGTGTCTTCACAATAAGAATAATCAGCCAGGTAACACAAATAATATGAACCGTTAAAAAATGATGGTTTGCCTTTACTTGATAGCTTGTGGCTAGAATCAGTCTTCTTAATCAGGGGTACGTGCTGTGTACTTACTTAGAGGGTCGATCGTGGCGAGCAGTCATTGAAGATTGTATTAGAATCATATCACATACATATAGTATGATAAGAATATGCTGAAATAAATGGCCGTTGTAATTTTGCTTACCGATGTTAGAAAAAATCACATTGTTTGTCTAACAATGAGTGAAAAAAAGTCAATGCCGACAGATCATGAGGCTAACTGAGCAACATAATTTACAGAAGTTGAGCGTGAACAATAATCCCAATTGGACAGGCTCTGATACTGACCATCTGGTCCATCTGCGAGCTCTACTGAAGCTTCAAAAACTATTCTGTCCTGGCCTCTGAGGACAATCCTAATTGGTCGAAGATATTTACGCATAGAAAAAAGGCAAAATGAACGTACCTCAAACTTGAACATAACCCAAACAACAAAAACAACTCAAATGAATATGTGTTAGAATTGTAAATTAAGCGAATCTAGCTCAAACGAAAATTAACACAATCCAAACTGAGGTGGACTCTTTGCTTGAGTCAATGCAGCGGAGCTGGGCAGCTGCGGACGTGCCCAGCCTCCTGGACCCCCTACTCCAAGTATTGAAATAGATCAATCGAATATTACTACTACTCGCTGCACAAGCTTCTTACATTAATGATAACATCGAGATGAACGCAGCTTTTAATTATGCATCTCTTTCGCATTCAGCCGAAAGGAAAAAACATTTCTCCCATGGCCTGCGCCTTGAATTTCATGTTAATAATTCTTGGTCAATTAGGTTAATTGAAGTATTCTTAACGCAATTCTGTTCTGATGGAGATATTCAAGTTTATCATGTGAACATCACCTACTGATGATGATACTCCAGTTTATGATGCAAACACGACCTACTGGTGAAACTACAGAAATTTATGACATAAATACTAATTTAAATAACTCCCATGCAGCGTGTTAAGTACTCGTGAAAATTGTCGCATAAAGGCTTTACGTTTGAAAAAATGAGCGTCTGAGCGCAAGAATGATGTGAAAATCAGGGACGGCGCAGTAGTGGAAAGCAGCACGTCGGCCTCGCAGCAGCCGCTGCTGCACGTGCAGCCATTAGGCTTAGACGTTGGGTAACTAATGTGTTCTGCTTTACCGTCGTGTAACTAATGTGTTCTGCTCTATCGTTGTGTAACTAATGTGTTCTACTCTATCGTTGTGTAATTAATGTGTTCTGCTCTACCGTCGTGTAACTAACGTGTTCTGCTCTACCGTCGTGTAACTAATGTGTTCTGCTCTACCGTCGTGTAACTAATGTGTTCTACTCTATCGTTGTGTAATTAATGTTTTCTGCTCTACCGTCGTGTAACTAACGTGTTCTGCTCTACCGTCGTGTAACTAATGAATAATGCTTTACTGTTGTGTAACTAATGAATAATGTTTTACTGTTGTGTAACTAATGAATTATGCTTTACTGTTGTGTAACTAATGAATAATGCTTTACGGTTGTGTAACTCATGTGTTCTGCACAATTGCAATCGTCAAAATAGAACGCCCAAATAACATAATATTGCGTGTGATAAAGTGTGCACCTACGAGTATACCTAAAAGTACATTTTATGAACACAAACCATCGTCCATTATTTTACAGTTAAAAGAAAGACCAGAACTGCAAAGAAAGAAAAATACGCGATAAAATCGGTTGAAGGTTTTAGAACATTATTGATGATTAAAACAATCCATGAACAGAGTGTAGACTCACCTCTCTGTTGCTGCCGGTGTCAATGGCAAGCGATTAGTAAACTTTACTTTAAGTCACGGTTGTCTGAAACATCGTCGAGTTGTAGATTTTTGTATTCTTTGTACGGAATATATATTTATTTTGACGATGTAAGCTCGTCGTAGAGATACTTATGAGAAAACAGAAGTTTGTTGTACGTTAGGAACCGAAATTCTGACGTGTATGTACACCGGTCTTTCGTCTTTCCGTGATTGACGGCTTGGGCGAGGACGAGTTCTGATAGGGTTGGGTAGGATTTATGTGCGTTTGGAATTGCAGTGACAATACTCGGATGTTCATTTACCCAGGTTACAGAATATTTTCCTGTTTCCTTTTGTTGTCTTAATCTATTTCGGTCGTTCCTCCCCCTACCAAGCCTTATGGTCACACTGTAGTGTACCTACATAGGTCCACACTCCGTTTTGTTAGTGTCAGGTATGTAATGTTAATATGTGGAAAGGAAACCTAAATATTTTATTGGCCTGAATCTCCCGAGAGCTGAATGAGTTACAGAATTCATTACATTCATGAGATTAAGATTTCATGATATTGCACTATTGAGACTCGGTGATCACAATAAAAATGTATGTAAATATGATTAGATAAACAATTGACTCAAGGTTATATTTATTTAAGCCAAGTCAAATGACACACGAAATTTTTCACTGCATCATCGTGTGCAGTGATTACTGCTTCTTTTCATGGTCAAGTACGGCCTTAATATCTTATCTGAGTGAGTTAGGCACTTTCCCCATGCTGTATTTGGACTTATTAATAAATAAATGGTACTACAATTCTATAAACCCATACGAGTGAAAACAAGCATCCATTCAAACATTTGTCATTACACTTTTTATCGCCATCGTTGAGCGAAGCATGTCTAAATGTGCTAAAATATGGTCGCACATAATAAACTTCCTCGATGTAAGCCAGGTTACACCTGAATAGAATTTCCTGATTACAGTGACGTCATATTCAGTCTAAAACCAAAGTTGTTCTTTTCGTGCAGAGGGTATCGTCTGACGCAGTGGAGCCCTGGCGGGGCCTGTGCCCAAATTGCAAGCGAGGATAAAATGGAAGAAATTTTTCAACATCCAGTATAACTATTGACCAGAATTGAACGTTCATGTCAGTACTTAACAGCTGATTGTAAAGCCATCGATGAAACGCAAAACAAGTACCAATGGGCAGTTCATTTCGTACGTCACTTTTATAGGCACAGGAAATAAAAGGGAGTAAAATTTTGTGGCTCTTTCATAAGTTTAATTTTACAAAACCGGTGATGTACATTAGACATGAACTTGAAGGTGAATTGACACCATTTCAATGGTTTCTTGATTAAAAATTGATGGGAACGATCCGATTTTTCTCTCGAATGTTCGACACTTGAATTCTGTTTCAGCAATTCCGAAATTCTGTTTCAGCAATTGCGAAATCCTGTTACAGAAATGGCGAAATTCTGCTTTAGCAATTGCGAAATTCTATTTCAGCAATTGGGAAATAATACAAAGCCTGTGAGTTGAGTTTGAGATAGCTCGAGTCGAGCTCGAGACGACGCTTGAGAAGTGGTTGATCTTCGAGACACGAGACTTCCCAAACATCGCGGGAGCATCGCTATCTGCATGGGAAGATTGGAAAGTCCAGCTGCAGAGTTACGACAAATTTCTTCTCCTGAGTGTGGCAACGATGTGCGCTTTCCCCTTACTGTCGTGTCAAAGAGCTGTCGGTCTCGTATGCACGCCGTGATACTCCGATGGGTGGATTATTTCACAGACAATTAAAGACACTGATAGCTGAATAAGTGTGTCATGTGACTGGCTGCGTCAGCGACGCTCTCCCGTTGCGGGCCTTTCTAGCAGGGATTGTAAAAAAGAGTCAGTTACGCCTAAATTTCTATCACGAACTCTCTAACCAAAGAAATTTGAGGGTCTGACTTTTAATGAGGAGCTTCTACCGCTGTTACGAATCTCCATGAATATGAAGGGATTGATGCTGTGATTTGTGGCAAGATAGGCAGCTGCAGAGTGACGAATCAAAAATTCCGTGTTCTCAAGGTTCAGTTTAAAACTTGGGCGGAAACTGTCGAGTAACGGCTTTTTACTCGCCGTGGAATGGAATCTTGAGTTGAATTTATTGTCGTCTGTACGGTATTGTAAATTCAATTCACTGCTGCTCCTAAATGATCAAGAAGTTGTCATGCTAAGAACTCAGCCAATATTTACCTTATGAAACTCATAGGTCCTTCCTATTGTTTATTCATTGTCACTGAATACACCTTGAATAATATCAAAAAGGACAAACGACATACTATTAGATAGGAAAATTTTTTACCTGTATCCATAAAAATGTTAGAACTGTGTTCAGGGAATCAATTTTATAACATGGTTTGTTCAAGCGGCTGGACTCTGCTCCTTACAAGGGAGAGAATAGCTTTATAAGAATATTCCATGGACATTGGAGCGACCACAGGGCGTCCTGAGCAGCGGAGAGACCTGGTAGTGATAATGTATAAAATTGGTTCACTCTGTATGATGAACGCTATCGATTTGCATGATTGTGGTATTCTTTGAGTTGCTGGGATTTGATCAACAGTATCACACCCCGTACATAAATATCACAATAAAAATTACCCGAATTTTAACCCCTTTATTGGCTCACTGTCCTCCATAACTGATGCAACAAGTTTACAAATGAATTTCAGAGACCTTTAATAATATCTAAATGCGCAGGTTGCTGGTTTCGATTAATATTCCTATTATTTTCAGTCAACTTTCTTTCAGTATTTCTTAAAAAATATGATGCATAATCTTGGAGGAAACTAAAAATTTAAGTTTTTTATTGGTGTGATCCCGATCAGGTGGTTAAAGAAAAATCTTCACACAGTGGACTCCAATTTTTTGGACATCAATACCCGGCTCTGAGCAGAGCTCTCAACAGTATTCGATCGAACTAATCCTGGTTACTGGAACGATTTTGCATCATCGAATGACAGAGTAGAGCCTACGTGACGCCCCAGCCGCCCTATACCAGCGCCCCACACCGCCTCCACTTCACCAGCTGACATTAGTGGACAGCCCATGTTTGAATTAACTCTTCAGGTTCCTATCCCCATCAGTCCCCGAGCGTCATAGACAGAGAACCACCAGCCTCCCAGAGCCAAAACTGATCAGTCAAATTTGTAGCGACTTAAACTCAAGAGTGAGCGAAGTACTCAGTGCGTGCTGTGACCTCAAATGCAGGTTGGCCTTAATTAATTAACTGCATAGTGTAGCAATATGGATAGTAGGCGGCTGCTGCTGCTACTTGTACTTTGCCCCACCTTCAAATGACTTGTGATAGAATAATTCCATATTATCTCTTGATTTCGATGCCTTTTTAAGGTATTAATGGTCATTGAGAAGTGATACGATGAAGCTATTCCATATTATCTCCCGAGTTCTATGCCCTTTTATGGCATTTATGTTTACTGAAAGAGTTTATTCCACAATAAATTCAGCACTTCGCACTGAACGTTCACGGCACAGCAAGAAGTAAGACTTCACTTGGGTCAACATGAAGTCAAGTCAAGTTAGGCTAGGTCAAATACTTTTTTACTTGTAAAAGAATGAATAACTCCGGTAAATGATACCCATTCGTTGACTATTTCTCAAAAGTATTGATATCAGAGCTCATAATTTTCAATAGAGTTTGAGCTTAAACTATCATGCTTTGCATTTGCTATGTCTTCTCTACGCCACCCAGTGCACATGGGCAGAGGCTCTTGCTAAAACACTCGATAAGTTAAAATTCAAAGTTTCAAGTAAAAGTTTTGAAATTGTTCTTGATAAGACGATCTGTCGATCCAGTTATAATTCATCGCGTATAACTGAATGCATGCAGGGCGGTAGAGCACAGCCTGCTCGAGCTGAAACTAATTTCCTTGTTAGGAGTGCGAAGCGCACATCGTATCGCCTCCTGATTTCTAGAGCTTTCCACCCTCGTGAGCTTAATGACTATTTTATCCTTCTCTGGCTGTATTATCAGCTACATAGAAATGATTATTAGAATAATCTTGAAGTCACGGCAGCAAACGGCGCCTCGCCATAAAGAAAAGATTCACTAATGCATAACCCATAATTTGGCGGACACCGTCAAACCAAAGACCGGAGAGAGGCGTCAGTTACGAGGGCGTCTTCAAACACTGCGACCTGGGGAGCATGAAGCAGCATCACGACGCCGTTTGCGGGGGTTTCCTTACACAGAGTCGTCACGGGCTCTTTTTGGGGATATTATTTAAATGCGTCGTGAAACAGAGGGATCATTGTGTGATCATCTCTGGGTTACATTTGATGTTCATGCTCATCATGTGTTATGCTAATTAAATTATCAATGCCAGACACGATTTAGGCTGTATACCTTTGTGCAAGTCAATGACAGGAAGAGCCACACAAGCCAAGGCGTAAAGGCACGAATAAATAACTCCGACAGACATGAAGCCACTCCCAGCATAAGCGAAAAGTTATTGTTGATGTGCTACACAGCAGCAGCTGAGGACTTGTGAGCAGGTTCGCTTCCTCATATTCCGGCAGACTCCTCTGAACGTGACAGAAATCTCGAAACTTCTACAAGCTTCACTCATCACAGCCGCGACGAAGAGCGTTGCCGTAGTCTACGTCCGTGCATCCGTTCCGACGTAGAACTCGTAGGACTCCGACGTAGGACTCCGACGTAGGACTCGTAGAACTCCGACGTAGGACTCGTAGGACTCCAACGTAGGACTTGTAGAACTCCGACGTAGGACTCGTAGAATTCCGACGTAGGACTCGTAGAAATCCGACGTAGGACTCGTAGGACTCCAGCGTAGGACTCGTAGGACTCCAGCGTAGGACTCGTAGAACTCCAACGTAGGACTCGTTTACAGAGCATGCAGAGCTCGTCCGTGTCCCGATGTTAGCGCTACATTTTTGTTACACCTCAAAAATTATTTCGTGGAGGGTATGAAATTTGTACATGCTTTCAACAATATATATGAGAAGGGACGCGTCAATTTTCCATTTGGTAGATAGGACAATGAAGGATGTTTTACAAATTAGTAGAAAACATGGATCAAAAATTAATTCATACCTAACAGACTTTCAAAACTAATAATCAACTGTACACTTTTCTGTAGAACAACATACGCCAACTGCTTGTTATAATTTCAAGTGGGTTCAGACAAATATCACTTACAATTTGGCTCCATGCTGCTTCACTGATCATTTCCAACTCTTTCTTATATTTTGGGAATCCTGTGTGAACGCAGACCTTCAGCTTTCGCCACAAATCTCCAATTAATTTGAGGGCTGGCGACTGAGATGGCCACAGGCCATCTTAGGCAATGGTTGCCCAATTGAACCATTTAGCCATCACTTTAAATTCGGGCGTCGAGTCGTTGTCATGTTGGGAGCCCCATCTTTGACCAAGTCCAATGTGCAAAAATCATGACTTTTTACTTTCTGACGCTTCTTCCAACATTTCCTTTGATACGTAAAATGTGCATAAGGCCTGTTGAGGGGCTGATTAGTAAGTAGCTGTTTCCGTAACCCGAATGGGATAAGAATCACGCTCGTGCAGTACTGCAGTGGTTCGTGGTTTCATACATTCATACGGCACTGCAAGATCTGTTCTTGTTTCATAAGAACAGTAGACCCATGAGTGTTGGGTTGCCGGGAGAACCGATCGAGTGCAGCGGCAAAGCCGTAAGTTATTGACGAGTGTGACGGTCCGCTTTCAAAATAACATAAACGCCTGCGAAGTGGAAACAACTGAGAAACAACCTTTTAAGCACACCACTGTATCCTGTTTGTATAAACAAACCTCGGAACTCCAAACCCGAATGCATTTGCTGGTTTATAATACGCAGCATTGAAGCACTACTAACCTAATTGACCATCTCAGTTGACCGTGTATGTGAACAAAAATCCTTTAGAACACCGTAAATCTCGAGCAGGACAACGCTCCCTGGGGCACCACGCTAATATTCTGAATTGGAAGTTCTAAAATTTGCTTCAAGTGCATCACCTTCGGGATTCTTTTATGGAAAACCAGAAGTCTTTAAGAGTGAGCGAGGGACCTAACAACCCGGCTTATAGCTTTCAATATCTAAATGCGACCCGAAAGCTGTATAATAAATAGAGAATATTAGGCATGACTCCCTATGTTTTCGGGGAAATTAACGTTCATTCAATTCTCCAGAGCGTGACAAGAAGACCGAACAAGCACTCAGAAGAGACGGTAAGGAGCAAGCATTATAGATGTTAGACAAGCTAGGCTACAATTAATATCCATAGCGCTGACGAGCTACAGCGTCCGAGCGTGGCCAGGCGCTAGCTGGTCACGCTAGACTCCAGCGCCCTGGCGCATCCACGCTCCTCTGGTCCCAGCAGCCGCGTTGCGCTTCCAAAGTCGGGAGCTTGATTCGGCAGACGCTGTTTTGATCTGGTGAGCGGCGATGCCAGCCAGGCTTCAAATAGGGAGTTTATTTTGACATATAAGGGCCTGTGACGTCCCTGCCTTATTTCCATGACTTGGAAATGGAATTGTGCTTATAATAATCATATTCAGAGAGTAGCCTGTAAAAGTGTTACCACACTCCCATAAATCATCACACGTTTACTAAAATTCATGCAATTAAATGCAACGTCATATCCGATATCATAAGACTCTTCCATCTTCCTTCAAATTGCTTTACTCACATAGCCTATACCTCTAATCTACCCTCCCCCCCCCATTTCCTTCTTACCTCATTCCCCTCTTCTTTATCAGAATAGTTAGGTTCTTATTTAATTTTATTCGTGCAGTTCACTACCTTTTATAAAGAGAAGAGAGCACTTAATGTATTTGGCTATCGAAAAGTATATTATCTTGGGTCTTTTTCTGAGGTAATAAAAAATATTTTAAAAATGTTACTGAACTTATAAAGGCTCGTTAAATATTCAACTCCCTAAATTAAATTCTTAGTTGAAAACTACCTTTCCTTTAAAAAATGTTTTAGAACTGAATGAGAGTACCTGAAAAAAAATTCGAATGATTTTTGGCCTTAGAAATTTATTTCATTTGTAGACGCTTAATATATGCTATGATTGTACAATCGATAATCAATGAAGGAGATCCATTTAAGTACGTTTTATAAACTCGCTTAAAATCTTCGGTGACTATTGTAATTCTTACAATCGTGATGAAAGTGCTAATCTATAATGAAAATATTCTGTATGATAGTACGCATGATTTCCAGAACAGCTCGCTTATTCACACAATTCAAAAATTTCCCCTCATTATTGAATTGATTCGCAAGAGATTTGGTGGAAATGAAATTGCGCCATGACTTAAGTTTTGCAGATGAAACAAACACAATACGTTTGGCCTTCATTTACGGCCATTACCTGTCACTGGCGATCATTGTGTGTGTTTTTGAATGGCGAGCGTGAGATAGATTGTTCTATTCAGGAGGCCGTGAATTCGAGTTCCTGAAGGCGCTGATCACAAGGGAACTCTGAAGCTGAAGGGAATCTGATCCCGTCCTGAAGAGCTTCTTCGACGCGTCTTCAGAATAGGCGCATCATTTCTGCCCATTGTTTGTGAGAACCTTTTATTCTGACAGCATGGTATGTGTAATGATTTGATGAACCTCAAATATAAACCATATTGCAACACAGGCTTAAATTTTTCCCTTTTGTTATTCTACGTCAAAAATAAACATGTTTTTACATTTTATGGACATTCCGTACAAGTTTTATCCTGATTTAGAAGCACGGACAGAACGGAAGCAAGAGAACTATATCCTATCCCTTGCTTCT
Organism: Orchestia grillus; assembly: GCA_014899125.1. Taxonomy (NCBI): domain Eukaryota; kingdom Metazoa; phylum Arthropoda; class Malacostraca; order Amphipoda; family Talitridae; genus Orchestia; species Orchestia grillus. The sequence goes on along the minus strand of VOMN01068024.1, from coordinate 26,514 downwards.
CTTTTTCTATTTAGGATAAATAGTTCCTTAATTGACCAATTTAGGAAGAACAAAATGTTGGCAATAGACATGAAGGTGTAAGAGTAAGTCTCTGTTTGTAATGGTCGTCAATTCGATCCCAGGTGTTAACGAATATTTAAAATCTTGAGTTTTTAAACATTCTGTATGATAGTCGAGTTTAAATCTGTAACCCTACCGTGCACTTCGCGAGAGGGCGACGGAGCTCACAAAATTTGCAAAATTTCCGGTTCCTCGTGGTATTTCAGACCTAGAATTCTCGGAACTAGGAATTCCAAACGAAAGCATCCTGAGAAAAAAATTATACATTGGAATTTTTGTTCACTGAGTTCTAACATTTGTACTGCGGTGACAATTTACATTCATGATTCACAACATTTCATACAAAACACGATGCGTACATTTCTTAGTCAGTTCATGGAAGAATTAAAATTTAATCTTCCGTCAAATGTTCCGTAATCTAGTCATTTTTATACGCGTTTGTTATGAATGAACGTGCCTCTAGAGGTGCCAGCTCTATGCCTCAAGCAAAGTCTCTCGGTCGACTGGAGAAGCGCAGTCATCTTTGGGCTCAAGAACGCTACAGACAAGTAGAAATTAGCCGTGAAAGTATCAGGTGCGATACAAATACAAAAGTGCTATACATGTGCGATAAAACTGACGATACATGGGCGATACAATTGGCAATCATGGGTGATCCAAGTGCGATACATGTGCGATACAACTGACGATACATGGGCGATATATGGGGCGATACATGAACGATACAACTGACTATATCAGGAAGAGGAGCGCAGGAAAGTTATCAGGCCTGATAAGTTACAAGAAAATTATGATCCATTATTGCCTTCTTTGAGTTCTCAACTGAACACCATGAACACCTGGATCCCCGGTAGAGCACTCAAAACTGCGAACTCATCCCAAGAGTTCTACGGGGATATTTTTAGCAGAGAATGATCTATGATATTGGACATAAAGTTCATTAATAGAAGGTAGTCACCTGTACATGAGTTAACTTGAAGTCCCTGCCTTATTTCCATGACTTGGAAATAGAATTGTGCTCATAATAATCATATTCAGAGAGTAGCCTGTAAAAGTGTTACCACATTGCCATGAATCATCACACGTTTACAAAAATCCATGCAATTAAATGCAACGTCATATCCGATATCGTAAGACGCTTCCATCTTCCTTCCAAGCTTTCAATAACTTGATTAACGGGTTAACATAGACAACTACAGGAAAGTAACCGATGAGGATTGAGGAACATTTACTTGAGAGACGCAATATCGTGCAATCGAAGTTACTTACGACATTTGCAGTAGTAAGTCCTGCAGAAGTCATGGCAATACAACCCCTCAGTCAACTCAACCAGCTTGAAGAATTACCATGCAATTCTTGTGCGGGCCCGCCTGAACCTGAACACCTTTGCAACACTGAATATTGACCTGGCTCAAGGTTTTTCTGTCATTCTCATAATTACTTCCAGCTCAGTCATTTCGATTGACATTCCTGACTAATGACGTGACTCGATGAAAATTCGATTTGTGATGTACGCTTTTTGGGAAAGGTCCTCCCTGGCTTTTCTAAAATCTTCATGTTAGGCGAACTGGGCGTTGTTTCGAGAGTGTTTCTCGCGCGATAAGTGAGAATTGGTGACGAGAACAGGAGCAGCTGCGGCGCAATCCCCGCTCAGCTGCGTCATGTAATGCAAAACTTCACGCTTCTGAGCACACAAATTCGGCGTCATTTGCCGCAGAGAACGGAAGTGCAACGGTCTGACAGCTCGGCCAGCACTTGCCCCAAAACGACTTGAATTCTTCAGGTCGACCGACCATACACCGCCAGAGCTGCGCTCGCATGTCAGAACAAGCAAAGACTGCTTTTTCAAGTACCGGTAGCGTCGCTGTGTAACCATTATGGCGTCAGAGCTTTTCTTTGATTTAGGGTCAAGCAATGGAGGTCACCTGTCATTGCGGTGAAGATTTTACAACTGACCTATTCAAATCAGCTTCACTGTGAGCTATTTTTCAAGCATTGGGTTCAAATTCGGCGCAACCACAAATTGTACTCGGACTCCAGCTCAGTTCACCGACCTTTCCAACCATACAAAAGTTTAGCTTTCATTCATGCAGCTGCACCATCACATTTCACATCGTCCATGGATAAATGTCTATCATTCGTCTTCCATCAATCGCCATGGAACTTCCTGGAGCCAACGTGGGACCCATGCTGCTCAGGACGTCGTACGTAAGCGATCGTAATCGGGCCGGACCTCTTTGCAGTTCCTCCTAGCCCTTCTCTCCATCGAAGAGATCTCTTAGGAGGAAAAATTTAGAGTTATTAGTTTCGGAATGTAATCCCGATAAAAGCAGCATTTTGAGAAAGAGCGAGTGCGACTCTCATGAAGAACTGATGCGCTTCGTTTGGACGGTTGATTGTCTTCGAAACGGCGAAACGGCGTCCGGAATAACGGGCTTGGTTGCAGTGCGTGAAACCCTCACAGAAACCGTTTTCGACTCCCATTGTCAAGGGGAATTCTTCAATTGAATCGTTTTAATCGAGTTACAGCAACAGCAAAGCCTCTATTATTGATGATGATCATAACTTCATACTGTACAGACCTGCGTGAGTCATCCTTTTTATCGCGAACGTAAGACCAACATTTCATTCGCGGTAGGAACGGCTTTGACCGAGTGCCAGCCTAGTAGTCAAATTACAATCATGCGATGTTAGCTGACGTGCATAATATCGTTTGCTCGTTATAGCAAACTCTGGGAATCGACTTCCAGAAATCACACATGATCGTCTTCATTATCTGCTGAAATTCCAGATAAGAAGATAATGTTTTCAGAGGTAAAGGACGTGCAGGCCGCTCAGTGCAGGCGGTGCAAGCCGCTCAGTGCAGGCGGTGCAGGCCGCTCAGTGCAGGCGGTGNCAGGCCACTCGGTGCTGGCAGTGCAGGCCGCTCGGTGCTGGCAGTGCAGGCCGCTCGGTGCTGGCAGTGCAGGCCGCTCAGTGCAGGCGGTGCAGGCCGCTCGGTGCTGGCGGTGCAGGCTGTGATGAGCTTGTCACGCTCTCAGACGGCGCTGCTGCTGCGAACCTTCCATCCAGCTCCCACTTCGCTGAATTATCTCAGCTGTGACAGTAAGTGCTACTTACGAACGGAAAGTAACTATGTGACTTTCGAGTGTTCAGAAAGGCCGGCAGGCAAGATCTCCATCGAACGGTCACTCGAATGAAGACGTTTTGCGTGCTGTTGCCGCCGTCTGAAATTTTCTAAAATGAAGTATTCGTGTCACACAAAAGTCGAAAGATAAATGGTACTTGCGCAAATTTCAGGGCGTAGCGAGTTCTGACGTAGGAAAAACAAAAGGTGCTCTTCCGGATAACGAGGAAGCACTTGTACTCATTGTGTTGAACTCAAATTTATCTGTTGAGAATTCGAGAGTGACTAAATTCTGCGATGGTAAAATTTATTTGACGGCGCCTCTTGGCCCCACACATTCGCTGAAATAGTGGCATTTTACATGAAGAATGATTTTTCACGGGATTTTTACAAGATTTTGCACGCGGACAATGCTGATTGGAACAGTGGTGTGACACATAACTTTCAATCCAATCTACGTTCTCGTCTCAAACCTTTGTCTTAGCTTTCCTACAACGAGCGTTCTTAGTAGTTAAAGAAGTTCATTTTTTCGTGAGTGATTGAAAATGTAGTTTCTTCGTTAATCCTAGGTTGAGAAATTTTATTCCCATATTTCAGAAATATGGCTTGACCATTTTCGGAGCGTGTCGAACCCGCAAAGCTTCAAGGAAATGCTGCCAAATTCCTCAGTTTCGCTCGATCAGACGAATTTTAGAATTTGATCAATTCAAAAGTCAGGTTTGCTTTTATTTTCAGCCGAATGTGACCACGTTGAACCGATTCTTTACCAAACATTGAGACAAGAGGCAAGAAAATAGAGGCCTAGCGTGCCGTGCTCAGGCGGTCGTTAGTCATCGGGTACATCATCTGATTTTTTACCGCGATAGATTCTTCAAAGAATTTTACAACAGTTACAATGTTTCACAACACTTTCATTCGTGCCGTTCATTAAATTTAACTTCGGCAGAAGAACTTCCCAATGCATGTGATTCTTCTGTCCTGTCCTGTGGAACGGGAAAGTTTCCTCTGATTCATCGGTGAGCGAGACACTGTTGGTGTTTGAGATTAATATGTGTTACGAACTGGTATTCTGCTGCAGGGGCTGCAGGTCTTCACGCAAACAGCAGGGAAGGCAGCACTCCGTGATGAGGTTGAGCCATTGCATTTGGTCGGGCTATGACACATCCAGTGACGGAAGCAGCGGAATTCGCTGGTGTTTCACGCCACTCTGTTTTGCGAGTCCACTAACAATGAAAAAAATCGGCTACATACGGCAATTCAAAGCAATATTGTGATTAGAAAAAATTCTAACCGATTTGGGCCCATTACCATGAATTTCAAATTGTTGATCGGAAAAGCTTTGAATCAAAAATGAAACAACTGCGAAAGGTCAACGATGGTTCTTACGAGTATCGTGCAGTTTCTAAACAAACGCTTAGTAGGAAACTTCATGCAATGGCTATATGGAACAGAGTGGCTCGTAAATAGCCGATGTTAATTCCTATCCACAAGACTACTCCTTTAAAGTGTGTCAAAGCATACGCAGATTGAACGGTAGAAGAGTGGAGAAGTGCCATGTTGTTAGATGAAGTACGATTCTGTTTTTATGAACTGTCTTGTTCATTAAAGACATCATAGGGCTTTTCGCTTAGTTTGTGTGCAAAAGGCAATACAAGAGGCAAGTCTGTTATATTCTGGGGCTGTTTTAACTACACAGAAGTAGGTCCTTTAGTTGAGATATCCATCAAACTGAACCAGCATGGCTACATTGAACTGCTAGGTAACCAAGTTTTGCCATTTGCACAATATCTGAATGAAGATAGGCATGTTGATTTGACTATATTTCAGGATGATTAATTGGCATACCAATCATTCGAGACATGTCATTCATTTAGATTGGCCAGCGAAGTCACCAGACATGAACCCATTAGAGAATTTGTGGGACTACCTAGAACGAACAGTTAGACGTCGAGAAGATCGTCCACGTACTTTGGCAGCATCATTCGATGCAAGAGTAGTTTAAAATCGATCAGGTGTACATTAGGACACTTTTAGGTGTCGGCTTACATGTGCAAATGTTTAGAAAATTGAAGAATCAATTTTCACTTGGTGCCAAGAAGCTCTCATCTCCTAGCATGAAAAAATTTTGTGCTGACTGAATGAGACAAGAAAATCCAAAGTGATGTTGTAGAAATTTTCCTTCTGTAAAAAGTACATACACTCACACACCTTATTTAAATTGATACAGAAAACAGATAAAATCCTTCTACCTAACAAAAAACAGATAAAAAAATTTATTCACGCTTTGATCGCACACTTCCTTAGATATAACCTCACCCCCAAGCGTCAATAACAGAGCATCCCATGATGAGTTTGGCACCCGTAATCAAATTGCTTGAAATATGCCCACAAGTTTTAAGAGCTCGATGTGGGCAACTTTTTACCCTTGCACTGGCTTGCCAATTCTGTTCATGCATGGAGTCACGTCGCTAATTTTAACGTCATTGCTCTACCTTCCATTGTACGTTACGTATGTACGTCTCTCCGTCATAGCTCCAATTGTCCTCTGATTCGTGCGAACGTTTGCTGGCACTGATCGTGCACGGTCGCTTGCCCCTCAGAGGTCTGTCGTTAGGGTGAGCTGGGCCGAGCTGGGCCGGTCGCCCGCTGTGTTGCCCAGCACACGTCCCCCAGGGCCAGGCGTTGAGGCTCAGCTTACGAGTGTAACTCAAGCGCCTGCATGAGGCGGCAACCACCACTCCTGTTGGGCGATCCTGTGTCGCCATCGCACTCCTGCTCCCATGTTTTGCCTCCATTGTAATGTGCCATAGTAGAATTTTAGGGGTAACCTAATTTTAAAGGTTGGTGGTAAAGTTTAACAGGTTTTAATCACTGAAATATCTACGAAAATCAACCTCGTGGAATACATTTATAATGGCCATCTCTCAAAATTTCGAGGAATGTTCTTGTTCATTGCAAATTTTATGTTGAACACACGAGTGTTCTCGTAATGGCCTGAAGAGTGAAGCGTTGTCGTAACTGCCGACGCTGCCCGCCAGCTCGCCCATGTTTCAGGAAAGTGAGGTCATTTCAGGTTTTTTATTATAAGCATTTAGTGACTCAGAAATCGACTTCTTCACTTGGAGTTTCCGTCTAGTAATTGACGTCACCAAACTCAAGACTGAAAGTTCAAGGTTTTTATTCAAAAAAATTTCGCTCCGTATACGCTTCTAAATAATCAAATTCAGCATTTGCACATTATGAACTGTTTTCATTTACAAGCAGTTTTAGCAGTCGTTCCTAAACAATGCCTACTATTACGTTAGTCTCTGCCCCAAACAAATCCATGTTGATAAAAAGTAAAAATAACAAACGTAGTAGAAATCAGCTACAGATCAGGTTACCTTTCCAACTTTCAAGACTAATACTTCTTAGCAGAAAATTTTTAGTTCCATTTTTTAAAGCAGCCTAAATTAGACCTTCGCCAATCATGCTGCACGATCTCTTGATCGTGTGGACTGTGGCGTACAGACCAGCAGCATGTCGTAGTCAGGATACAACAGTGTGGCGTACAGACCAGCAGCATGTCGTAGTCAGGATACAACAGTGTGGCGGGCAGACCAGCAGCATGTCGTCAGGATACAACAGTGTGGCGGGCAGACCAGCAGCATGTCGTCAGGATACAACAGTGTGGCGGGGAGACCAGCAGCATGCCGTAGTCAGGATACAACAGTGTGGGGTGGCAGGCGGTGCAGCGGAAGGCCAAATGGATCATTCATGAGGATAAGGCACTCAATGCAGTAACTTGTCTTCACTACGCTCCCCCTCCGACGTGGGATACCGTGCCAAGGCTAATCGGTTTATTATCTCTTTTCAGGATCGACTGCTTCCTTGTTATAACTTTTATCGTAGCATTAAGATACATTTACAATTAGGAATTCTTCTATCGCACTAGGTTTACATATTATTTATCGTCAGAGTGACCAAAGAAATCGGCTCCTCTACCGCAATTCATATTTTAGCTGTTTAAAAATACTATGAAACTTAACAGTGATACTGGTATGTCGATAGCTCTTCCTTTTCCTCCAGCATCTCTCTATTTATCTATCTAAATAATACTAAAACTCTGATCATCTTGCTTGCTTGTTTGAAACCGTTCGCACACTTCAGTAATATAACAGGGCAGAAATTTTTACTTCATTTCTCTTGAATTAAATAAGGCTGTTTCCTCTGTTCCCGTATCCTCTGCAGGAACTGAAGTGAACGGATAATCTGCTTTGGCTTTGAATATTCATCAGCAAGAAAAGAAAAATCGTTAGAGGCACAAACGGGACTTTGAAATAGTGGCTCAGTGAGTTACGAATGGTCTCGCATAATAATGGTCTTTCATAATAATGGTCTCGCATAATGATGGCCTCGCATCATGATGGCCTCGCATAATAATGGTCTCGCATAATTATGGTCTCGAATAATAATGGTCTCGCATAATAATGGTCTCGCATAATAATGGTCTCGCATAATAATGGTCTCGAATAATACTAAAAGTGTGATCATCTTACTTCCGTACCTGCTTGTCGCCGTGCACATCAGCTCCCATGTGATTAAATATGGTAAAAGAAACTAGGATATACGTTCAAAAATAAGAGAGAGGAAGCTGCTTTACAAACATTAAAACATTAAATAGTGCGTATCCCGGACACGGAGATTTAAGACAAAATTTTAGCTTATTAATTTTCTGATGAACAAAATCAGAGCGAAGAATTTCAAGACCGCCCAAGATCATAATCGTACCAAGAAGGAACTCCTCACAAGAAAGAAGTAATGCAGGACGAAGGGCAGCATTGCGAACACGACAGACGCGAGTGGCTCCCGCAGGATGGGACTCGAGCGTTCCAGGAGTCACATCCAAAAATTGGAAATGTATGGAAAAGATAAACACGTAACCTCGGGTGATGGAGCACAGAAACTTAACAAACCAATACCTCATAATAAATGGTGAAATATCCGACAGCCGAGCAGACCCAGCTCGTCTATCAAGACGCAGGAAGGAATCGGAACCGGACCACAGTAGGCACTCGGTTTCCATCGAAGCTGTATTCCCTGAACAATCGTGTCGTTTAAAATTAGTACTCTAGTTGTAATTAAAATCTTAAGCCTGAATTATGAATTAGTTCTACGTTTACCCATTTACAGGTTGCTCTAAGCATCATTTTCACTTGGCGCACACCAAAAGAAAATTTGAATCATGTAGACGTGTATTAAATAATTCGACGTTATCTACAGAGAGTCAAAACTCATGATATATTTTAGCGAGCTGATGTTTTTCGAATGAAATGGACTTTTAAAGTATTGTGTTATGAGCACAGTCGTATAGTACAGAACTACTTGTGTTAATGAGCAAAAGTGCAAAGTGGCAGTACCAGGCTCCTGTGATCAGTAATCGACTCTAAATAATTTCCCGAGTTCGAGACCTCTCTGAGAAGACGACGGCCCCCCCAGAGGGGAATGAAATTAGGTTTTCGCCTCTGATCGAAAGTAAATTTCTGCAGCAATAAGAAATAGCCTGCATTTTTGCTCAGTCCATGAGTCACACAATAAGACAATTCAGAGTTTTATGGAATTTTATGGGCTTGCTGTTGCATGTAAGAATGTTTACTACCTTAAATAGCCAGACCTTCGTCCGCTGTGCTACCTTCTCTACTTAGCCATTTTTTACAACTAACTTTAAGACCGTAAACATCCTCTTCTCTTGGAACTACTTCTCAACATAACATTTACAGCTGTTTGTTTAACGAATGGGAAATTTTCTCTCCTACGTCGCATTACTTGGACGGAGTTCAAGTGTACAATGGTAAGTGTTACAATTACCTACAAAATTTTGGTTTATCAAATTTTTTTCGTGAGCATTGATGTAAAAATTAATTTTAATTGCATAAAATAGGATTGTACTGCCAAATTCCATGGAGTTCTTCAGCTTAAAGTGAAAAATCGCATCCACTGAAGTAGAATTTGCCGCATAATTTAGCTGCCCGGACAAAATGTTATCACCTGATGCTAATATGGTGTAGGACTTCCACGAGCACGAACAATGGGGACAATTCTACGCATCATTGAATCTACAAGTACTCTAACATACGCCTGGTAGATTTTAAGCCACTCTTGCATCAACTGATATCGTAGTGCAGCCATAGTGCATGGACGATCTTCTCGAAGTGTAACTTGTTGTTCTATGTGGTCCCCTTATTTTCTATGTTTCATGTTTTGGAATCCATATGTACGCAATTGCTTCCATTGTTGGTTAAACCCGCATAGCAGTGTGGCGTGAAACACCAGGGAGTTCCGCTACTTCTTTCACAGGATGTCTGTCCCTTTGCCGATCTAATGTAATTGCCCCTTTTTGCCATTCAGAGACGTTTTGCATTCGTCCTTTCGTTGTAGAGCAACTTAGAAACAAGCCTACACCTTGCCAGCTCTGAACAAAGGCTGATGGCTGTTCAGGTCTGACATACTGTATAACCTAAACTTCGGTCACAGCTTTGAAAACCGATTGATGAACGTAGTACGAGTACATTGACGGAGTTCGAAAACTAAACGTGATTTGTTCGCGGAGCTGATCACGTTTTCAATTTTAATATCAGAAAGTTTAAAGCCTTTCCAACATCCAATGGCTGCTAGAATAATAACTTAAGGGACACCTAGGTTCCATCTCGTGAGGGAAATTATCCAAAAAGATCACTTGGTTTTTGTTAGTTTATTTTCCAATCTTTTGCACTCGTAAGCAGGGAAGATTGCAGTCTACATTTAGGATTACGAAAGCTTGAGAAATAAACAAATAAAACCCAGTAGACGTTCTGTACAACTTACCTCATAATGTCACTCATAATGTAGAACTGTCGTGAAACAGTCATTAATGAGAATCTTGTTTGTGTAAAGTAAAACAGTACATTGGAAAAAAAGACTCGATTAGAATTCCTCAGAAAGAATTTCATGAAATGAAACGGCGTCCAGAGACTGCAGTGAGGGACTGGGAAGCTCGTGGGGGGAAGGGGCGCCGGAAGACCGCATTTCTTACGCATGTGCTGCGCAAATGTGCGCACGGCATTCAAACAATGACGTGAAATCGATGCTGTCGGGCCGCAGAGAACTGAACTCTAAAGCACAATAGAAAATGAAAGGACTCTGTCGAGAAGGAATAATTGCAATCAACTCTCAAATTTCTCACGACGGACGCCAGCGGATCTTGGAAGGCAAACATGCAGTTGAGAAGTGTAACCAACCCGCAAGTTCCATCCATTCTTCTTCTGACAGTTTCCCACTGCAAAAACGACGGCAGCGTGAGCAATCGCGTGCCAAGAAATTGTTCCTCAATTCAAAGATGAATTGAAAGCGAATTATAAGATGAGTTCTTCTTGCGCTTTGACAGCGTGAAAAATATCTATCGAGCGGCACTGACTTGTCATTTGGCGCTTTTATTTCGTGATTGAAATACCTTGTTGTAAAACTCAGCTCTTCGAACCTGTAGAAATCAAGTCACCAGTGAGGATGCGATTAGAATTACCACTTCATTCCAATTTCACAGACGTTGCATCGCAGCAAACGTTTTGAACCGCGTACGGAAAACCTGATCAGACCATTGAACACCTACTACACTAGCGCTCTATTCATTCATTAAATTTTGAACCTGGTGTAAAGTAATAATCGTCCACGGTTAGAAATTCAATTGCTGTTTGAACCCTAGGGTCGCAAACCTGAGTCGCATTCTCCTGCCGTTTGTGGGGTAAATTTTAAAACCGGTTGGTGCAGGACAAGAAGTTCTCAGGCAACTGAGTGAGAGGCAACGCGAGGAATGACTGGCATGACCCGGACTATCACGATCTAGGGTCAGCATTACGTTTACTAATATTACTACCATTATTATTTTATCCGTCACTTTTACCACCCACTGCCAGCTGTTGTAAATCTCAGATCAGAGCTGTGATGGGCAGCAGTTGTATTGGGGAGAATGCGTCAGGAAGACTTCATTCATCACTGTCTCAAATAGTTTTATAAAATTCTAGTTTCATGAGGTAGTCTGCACTATTTATGTGGCTTCTTTTACTCATCGTTATGTGCGTAGCTGTAGCCCATTCATGAGCACGAGTCAGCCGCAAGACTCACGTTCACTAAATTCCAGTGTTAATGCCTTTGCCTTTAATACTATTCAGTCATACAACGAATTACTGCACGGGGTCAAGTAGCACAACACAAGATTACGCACTCTACACCAAAATTAAAGTCAGAGTCGTGGCACACGGAATAGGTCAGTCCAGTCTGACAGCTTATCAGCACACTCGTGATGGAAGTGATAAAACTTGAAAAATATGTTTAAAAGACTAGAAATATCCTCACACTCATATCTGATTCGCTCTATTTAACTACAAAAGATAATTCATGAGATTCACACTCATCAGCATCACTATGAAATAATTTCGATGAGGATTGTAGTTTTCTCTACGTTAAAATATCTGTACTCTATGAGAATTCAATGAAATAACGTAGATCAGAGTAGGGATACTATAGCGAACACGCTCAGTACAGGGCTCATTTTCAGTCAAAAGATTCTTCAATCTAATCTGAATACTAAGGATTTAATCCTTTGCGTGAAGCCTGTTACCGTGCGGGCATTTAGCCACAGCCGAGTTCCGGGCCCTGCGCGGCTTTTCGTATGCCACTTACGGCTCCGTTTCTCGGAGCTTCCGTTAGGATCGCGGGAACGCTGCAGGCGGGAAGCGTCATCAACTTTATTAGGTTTTTGAGCGCATAAAGAGTGGAATTTCCTACTCGACTCCGGCAATTATGGCTCAAAACACAAGAATGCGCCGACCTAGAAAGCTCCAGCGAAAACTGGATTCATTCTGTAAAGAAAAATTCTTTTGCGCAGGTTTTCTATGAATTCATTTAAAGACCTTGCAACGTGCAAACGTGTTCTACGCTGCAGCCCTCCGTTGGTGCAGGTGTCCCGTAATGACTTAGGGATGAGACGATAACCTGTTCGACAGGTTACTCTGACAGGTAGTTTTATAGAGTTTTGGCTTTTATTCAGTCCTAGCTGAATAATCCAGAGTTTGCGATCCTGAGACTTAAAAGTCCTTTTGGTGATAACAGATATTTTACTGAGAAACTTCGTTGTTGGACTTTTCTCATATGTCTTTAGCAAAAAGTAAAGTTTAGCACCACTTATTGATGACTTCATTAACAGTTCAATTCATTACAAGCAATTTAAGAATCTGCAGCAAATCTTCTTTTTGTCACGTAACTCGAGAGCTGGAAAATTAGCGCATTGTCCCCATACCACACAAGATCACTTCTGTCTGCGCCCCACGCTAAGCACGTGGGGAAAATAGAAGTGAAAATATGAGTAATATCTCCTTGTACCCGCGACTCCCAGCGTGACAGAGAACGAGATCCATGCAAACCATGAAACTGGCGTAGATTTACTGGCGTTGGCGATAACTTAATCGACAAAAAATAATAGAGCAGAAAATTTAAGAATAAAAAATCTAAATACAAAAATCCTTGTTAATTACAAAGATGAGACTTCTAATTATCCTTCCCGACTTGACATAAGCGTGCAAGTTGTCGGGACCTGAGACTCCTCTTTAGCTGTAGCGCAGACTTCAGTTCGGTTGTGACCGCAGTTGCCAGGCAACAACGGTCGAGTTCCTAGCGCTCACTGATGCAACACTTCAACTCAACACGTTCCTAGCACTCATTGATGCAACACATCAACTCAACAAGCTCCTAGCGCTCACTGATGCAGCACATCAACTCAACACGTTCCTAGCACTCATTGATGCAACACATCAACGCAACATTGCTTCCGACCCTCCTATCGCACGGCATCCTTGAGGTAAAGATTAATAGAACTAAAATAAGGGTTCTCGTCAAACAAGATTGCTACGTGGTTGCCCTCAAGTGGGAGATGATCTTTCAGCAGGAAGCCTCTCTGAAGTATTGACAAGGGAGATCAAGGTTATAAGCTATTAAATACCTTTAAATTTGAGAGATCCTACCAGACAATAAAGTCATAAAACTTTCCTTATCAGCAAAACCTCACACTTGAATACCGCGTCCACAACTAACTTGTGTAGTAATAATATACATTGGCAACGTAAAAAGATTTGCCGTAAACTTGGTTCGCTGCTCTTGAATATTTGCTGCCTCGTCACATTGGCCGCTAGACCTCGCAACACATCGACAAAATTCTGCTAGGTAACAGAACAAAATAACAACGCCAAACTGTGCAATGTTACCTTTTAACCTAATTTAGGACGTCATGCGATGACAGCAAGGATCGTTGTCTGACATCTGAGCTTCATTTTCCATAGTGTGCTGAGTGAAACCCAGTGTTCTTAGTATACTCAGTGTATCCAGTGTACTCAGCGTGCCCAGTGTTTCTAGTGTTCTCAATATACTCAGTATCCTGTGCTCTCAGTGCAGCCAATCTACCCACCGTGTGTATCGTATTCAGTATACTCAGTGTACAGTATCTAGTGTTCTCAATGTACTTAGTACCGTCAGTGGACCCAGTGTACTAAGTGCACCCAGCTGGACGAGTAAATACGATGCTTTAACCAACCCACTTTTGAAATTCTCAACTGTACATGTCGACTAATGCTGAACGTTTACATGCATTTTGTCTTGGGGAGTGATGTCTGACACTTCTTAGCCAGAACCAAACACGCTCCTTATTGTCCTTTCGTCCTCAAGTATGTGTAAATTATACGACCCTCGTCAATGCACTGGGAGGAATTCCTTCCTCAGGCTTCCCATCGGTGAGTGAGCTACGCTCAGTTCAAGGGAGCCAATACTAGAGGAGGCGGCCAATACAAGAGGAGGCGGCCAATACAAGAGGAGGCAGCCAATACAAGAGGAGGCGGCCAATGCAAGAGGAGGCGGCCAATACAAGAGGAGGCGGCCAATTCAAGAGGAGGCGGCCAATTCAAGAGGAAACATTTTCCTTTTTCAATCGTAATTTCGTACCCAGGACGGTGCTGGCCGTATCATAAGTACGTGACTTAATGCACGATTACACGAACGTCGCCGTCTTCTGTCTGTGTCATCACGCTGACGCGACGACCTGATGGAGGCGTTTCTAGTAGCGCCCTCGGATGTGTTGAAATGAAGTTATCTAATCGTGGCGTTTGAAAAGTCGGTGATGAATGAGAAATATTGGGGATATCAGTTGCGCTTTCTGCACTTTTAAACAAACTCGGAGAGCAACTTAGTTTTCTCTGAAATATTTCCAAGGATCGTGATTTTTTTTGGAAACGAACGTTTTAACCTGAAAGCCCCGCCTCCACGTCTCCCATTCATTGTGGTTTCGCAAAAGTTTGCAAAAGAGCTGCTGTAACCACACACCTGTCGTTACCGTTATTCCACTCCCCTATTTGCATGAACTCCTCCAAATTCTCATAATAATGACTGGAACCATCTCTGAATTCCGGCAGTTCAAACAACGAACAAATTCACGCTGTATTAAACTCATATTAATAGAAAACGAAAATAACTCCAAAGTAAAAGTCTACGTCGTCGACGTGGAGATCGAGCGACCAACAATGGCGGCAGCGAGGCACGTTCGCGAAGCGTGACTTTTTGATAATACGACCTTTTCTTGTGCGATAACCAGGTCGCCTTACTGTTCTTTTATGCGCCCTCCACCAGCGATCTCGGGCGCTGCTGTCTGAAAACGCTCTCCAGCACTTCCGTCACACCAGGGCTCTGGAAGCATTCAGAAAACTCACCGCATCAAAAGTATAGAGACCGTTGTCTGCTTTGGAAAATATAGAGGCTCGTAAAGGATTGAACAGGCTTATTCTTACGGGCTTATTCCTACACTTAACTTCATTTAGGACACTTGCAATTTAAACGAAAGCGAGAGTGGAGATGCCCAGGAGTTTTAACTCAGCCGTTCTTTACTTCAGCTGACGTCCCCTCCCGTCCAGGTATTACTTCAGCTGACGTCCCCTCCCGTCCTGGCACCGCTACAAAATGGTCTGAATGTTCGAGAGTCCTGCGAGCCGTCGTACCTCGTAAAGGATTAAGCGCATCTTTGTAAAAGTTTTCAAGTATTGCTAATGGTATTGGTTGTGCTTTCAAAAAGTAATATGAAAAATTACTTCAAAAATACATCTGCAAAACCCTTATTTCATTGAGTATTAACGAAAGTGATATTTTCATCTTCAATTGATCATGTTATTAACCAAAACTCATAATTATAAACTCACTAAAAACTGGAAAAAATTCTAGTGGACGTTTCAACATATGTTTCACAGAGCTAGGGACAGTTCTGGCAAGAGACCGCGCTGCTGGGCATCTTTTGAAGTTTACTTCCTCAACGTGCTCCATGATCCCAACGTGCTCCATGATCCCAACGTGCTCCATGATCCCAACATGCTCCATGATCCCAACGTGCTCCATGACCCCTGAAAATACCTGCATGAATTCTGCATCAGTGCTCTTCTTTGACATCTCACCTGTGCGACTCGATGTGCATTAATTAATGTTTGTGGTTATGGATTGACTTGTTTCAGAGTTCTCTGGTAAGTTATTTTTAGATGCTGAGCTCTGTCACGTTCAAAGCAGGCGATGCGTTTATGATGAAAAGTTATCTTGTCCTGAAATCTTCCGCCAATTCGCCCCTGGGAAATTTGACAGTATTTGTATTTGTTCGAAAAGAAAATTCATCATGCATAAATATAAACTTGGAAGCGTTATTGATGACGCTAAAATTTCGGTTTTCTAATTCCACAGAACGTTCACCAAAAACACTGGTCAATATTCATTTTTAAATTTGACCACGAACATCGATCTCCAGTCCTCGTCATCCATCTCTATCACGGCGAGTGACGCCCAGCTTTGAAAAACATTTGTTCGTCACAACGACATTTATAGGGGAAAAATAAAACATATTTGTCTCTCTCGCAGAGATCTTGTGCCCCTATGCCTGGAATAAGAGAGAATCTGGCCCAGGTTAAACGCACAATTTCATTCTATTTAAAGGATCATGGCTGAAACCAGCCTCTCGAGTGTCAAGATTGAGCTGGATCTCATTTGACTTGTCTGATCAGCTCGTGGTTGAACGATGATTCCTGTTCTGATGTTTTCCCTCCTGTTTTTCCCATTTTCTCGTCTCTGTTTTCAATTTTCCCTCCTGTTTTTAACTGTTTCCCGTCTCTGTTTTCAATTTTCCCTCCTGTTTTCCCCTGTTTCCCGTCTCTGCTTTCTATTTTCCCTCCTCTTTTTGCCCTTTCTGAAACCTTTTCACAGATTTCCAGACAGTTTTCTGGTGGACTTTGAATATGCGTAGTAGAGAATAAATGTTGGTACTGCTATCAAGGCCGGAATGATATTTTGTCCATGTCCTACATCTCAGTTAAGGAGCCCTCACAGACCAGACAAAAAACCAGCCCCACCACTTCTCTGTTGAGACAAGGGCCTCAATTCGCGGGGCATTTCCCTAACCCTGTGAGATGGCAACGCCATTTTGGAAAACTTACAAAATTAAAACGAATTATTTATATAGTTTTTGAACCATTATATCCCCAATGTAAAGGACAATGCTATCGCAACACCTGCTGTACGACTGAGTTCAATAGTCAGTGGTACCAGTCAGTTCTGTCAGGGGTGCCACTCGATTCAATAGTCGAATTATCACATGAAGGTCCTCGCTGTTAACTTATTATAATGTTCAGTTGAATAAACTATTCGAACTGACGATGTTTCCTTGCAAAGGTGAAATGCCTGACGAGTACATCTTTGATGGACTACTACAGGTGCTAGACGTTAAACAAATATGTTCTGAAAAACTTCTAATACGAATTAGAATAAACAATACTACTCTGTAATTTTAGTCATTTAGTTATGTAATTTTCATCTTTTATTCCAAAGCAAAAATAAAATTGAAAGCAATCGCTCCAAAATGTATATCTTATTTCCAAACAATTTTACTGCGAAATTTTCGAAGAATTTCATGAGAAATTAATTTAGAATTTTTAGGAAATAATTTCGAAGTTATAAGTTCTGTGGAGCGTGGTTGACTCCAAAATTTTACCCATCTAAAAATTTGAAAAAGTAGACTTCCGTTCAGTTTATGATCAGTTTGATACTTTAACTGTCAGGAACAACTTAACTTGAATTATTATGAGAAAAAGAAACGTCTGATCAAAGAATTACGGAAAGGCAACAACATCAAGCATAGGTTCTTGACGTCCTATTAATTAGAATTAAAGTTAAGGTAAAGATGTGTTCAGAACGAGAACTTCAACTTTCCCAAATTCCCATTCTGGTAAGAACTTCCCCTGTGAAGACAAAGAATACCTGCGTCCATGAGACATTCGTACGGAAGGATAACCTGCGCAGGTAGTGATTCTCGACCGCAGTACGCAGTGCCCGAGGGGTACGATACTCGACCGCAGTACGCAGTGCCCGAAGGGTACGATACTCGACCGCAGTACGCAGTGCCCGAAGGGTACGATACTCGACCGCAGTACGCAGTGCCCGAAGGGTACGATACTCGACCGCAGTACGCAGTGCCCGAAGGGTACGATACTCGACCGCAGTACGCAGTGCCCGAAGGGTACGATACTCGACCGCAGTACGCAGTGCCCGAGGACGTAATCGTGCCGCTGTACACCCTGCCGAGCGATCACACCCATTCAGTGTCGTCAGAAATACCTCAATCAATGAGGATTTTTGCAATTCCATATCTGCTCGTCTGCTCGTCGGGCGCACACAGATAAGGTTGAAAAATCATTTTCACTAAAATTTTCAGTCGTACAAAAAAGGTTGATTTTATTTTCGTCCCGCTGCCCACCAAACTAGATCGGTTTTCAACCTTCATGAATTTTGACACCAGAGAGCTCCCTTGGCGCCCAAACTCGTCTTCCTCCTGCCGTCGCTGTAAAGAGCCAGCAGCACATTTGTTTGCGAAGCATTTTTCCTTTTTTGTTAAAATGCAAAAACGAAAACAGTAAATTTAGCAGTGCCGCTTGGAACAAATGGTGAAATAATTAGCCGCTTGGGCAGTCGTCGCGGGCAGATCGGGACGCTGAAACAACGCATGCTCGCTGAAATGACGCATGCTCGCTGAAACAACGCATGCTCGCTGAAACAACGCATGCTCGCTGAAACAATGCATACTTGCTGGAACAACGCATGCTCGTTGAAACAACGTACGCTCGCTGAAACAACGTATACTCGTTGAAACAACGTACGCTCGCTGAAATGACGCATGCTCGATGAAACAACACATGCTTGCTGAAATGACGTATGCTCGCTGAAATATTAAAATTAAGAACTAGCCAATGAGGTCGCGCGTAATTGAGAGTATGATGAGAATATGCAGCTAGCGGTACAGGAACTCTGCAGCGCACCTCAGACACACGTCTCGCAAATTGGGCCATGGAGAAGCAGCGCACGATAACAGTTGGAAAACGCGTTGCCTGACGTTGAAATTAAGCAGACACTTCTGAGTACCGTAACCAACATAAGAGTAGGCTAAACATAACGTACGGTCACGTCATTGCTTAGTAAATTTTGTGCAAACGATGACACGTACAAATTAGATTATTTCGCGACGATAGAAACGCTCATCAACGCATTGGCTGCCGCGTGCTCCGCCGGCGTCTCACAGTGTGAGGTGCAAGGACGCACTCAAGAAACGATGTGTTAATGATTGTGTGTTACGTAAAGAGATGGAAAAAATATATAATTACTCAGGCACTACAGACCTATGCGACTTACAACCGATCGACTTCACGACCGTCTGGTCTATTAGACCAAGAATCTGAAGAACTTTCGATTAAAGAGCTGATCGAACTGAAAAATGAGCTGGGCGCAAACGCAGTCCCAAGTCGACGCTTACCTGCGTGCACCTGGTCTCGATACGCTCGGCTCAGGTGAGCTGAGAATGCCGCTAAGATCTGCGAATGCGCCCTCACGATGCAAAATTTTTAATTATGATAAATTTGAGTATACCACTGTAATGTCCACCATCGAAAGTCTAACTATGGATCGCTACTTTTACGTTCGAAATTATTTTTTAAATAGATTTTTCTACGTATTCTACTGCGACGACAACAGTTCTACGTGAATGAGAACATGACTTCTGTGGCATCAATGATTTTTGAGTTTTTTTACGCCAGAAATAGGTTCCAACATTCTTCTTCATTCAACATCGTCAATTTTGACGCTTCAATTTTTAAGCAAGTTGAAGAAACTACCAAAAACTACATCAACATGTGCGATGTTTTATGTGTTACTTGACTTACAGAAATAAACAACGCCGCTTAAGGACTCAAGGCGACAGAAGGCCGTCGCTTGAGAAGGAAAGAGCGCGTGGAGACAATCGCGTCATCGAGGGTAACAGGGTAACAAGTTGCTGAGTCTCGGGAGGGGAGACACACGTTTCATACAAGCAGAAAATGAGTTCCATGATCATTAACTAGGAAGAAACTAAACGTGATTGAAAATGCATTGGCCTGCTGTAAAGATATTTTTTGACTGCGTTAGCACTTGAGTCGAAGACATCAGGGTATTGAGTCCTGTACGAGGAGGCCCTGACTCAAATCTATTCATTCGCCCGGCAATCTAAGCAATTAGGATGTTAAAAGACTGAATAGGCAACGCATAGACTAGGAAAATTATTCCCGAACTGTGGTTCTGACCAACTAGTAAAGAGCAATCATCTATGAAGGACCTGGCAAACGGAAGAACGGTTCTCTAACGTTAGATAGAGAGCAACATCGTTCTCTCAGGCTCATTCTCTCATCGTTCTTAGCTAACTTCGTGTTTTGAGCAGGAATTACATATAATAATTAAGTGTAAACTTATGCACATTTTGGATTACCAAAAAATGGACGCTAACATCTTGTTGTTTTATTTAGTTCCTGTGAACCCATCTGCAGCTATAGCACTTGAGTGAGTGTACGTCATTCTGATACAAGTTAATACTCACACGTGACAATAATTCATACCTCGTTCACAAGTAGACGCCACGGCACCAGAGGGTGGTTTACGACAGTCCGATTGCTGATTAGCTGCCACAGTCTGCCGCTAGACGCAGGTGAAGTGTCATCAAAAGAGAACGTAAATTGTCTTCTTATTCGAAGTTTTTCCTGAGGAAACATAATATGGGTCCCATAGGGGGTGACCTCTTACCCAACAGAATCCCACTGGCCCATATGATGCCCATATATGGGCCCGATCGGAGCTGTCTGGTAGAGGTCGACATCTTATGGTACAGCGAGTTTTGCTGCTCATCACTATTGGTTCAAAATTGAACAAATTTTACAAATGACACTAGTTTTAGGCATGTCAGGCTCATGCAAAGATTTCGAAACGAGTAATCAATAGCTGTACATCCGACGCAATTTACCAATCTCATAAAGCAATCACAGTGCATGCATTGATATACCGCATCATTATTTTGCCATGGTGACAGCATTCAAAAACTTAAACGTGTTCCAATTGTAGTCGAGACAATACTTAAATAATGCTTCAGAATAAACAAAGGGTCATGATGATAGGCCTCATTAATTTCTTACCAAATACTCAGAACCTTCCACGATTGCTCGTCAGTGAAAGCAATGTTGACAAAACTTATAGCGTGTGCGGTGGACCGTTCTTGTCAGACGCTATCTTGTCAGACGCTATGTTGTCAGACGCTATTCTTGTCAGACGCTATTCATGTCAGACGCTATTTTAGCACATTTTCGTGAAATGAGAATAAAAAAGAAGGCTTCGCAGCAAAACAAGAAGGAAAATTTTCTTCAAAGAATCGTTTCGCCTGAAAAGTTGCCTTCGCACTGCATTCTCTCACGAGATAAATCATTTTCAGGTTTCGAGATCGTTGCTAGGTTAGAACTAGTACTAGGCTAGTAGTTGTAGTTCAAGTAGAACTAGAACTAGGCTAGAACACAAGCAATTTTTTATCTGAAACGTGATTAAAATTCTGGAAAGACACGGGAGAAGTGGAAAGAACAAAATTGAAACTGTCAAATAAGTAGTCTCTAAAGAGAAACAATGACCTATGCTATACTCGTATAAATATACTCCTAGTTTATACGTATATTTGTTAGTTTGATTTTTGTGTGTAACCAGTTATTTTCGCCTTGAAAGAATTAGGGAAAAATTCCCTAGTCGAGATTCTCGGCCCCGTATTCCTAATGAGCGAGACTGTGTCAGAGAAAGCAGTCCGCAACAGTGATAGAGAAAATTACATTATTGCACCTTAGATTTACCGTCATTTACGACTTAAAATCCCAATAGATACAAAACATAGCGTTCCTCCGGTCGGGTCGCTCTTTTTGTAGACGTCCGTCCACCGAGACTTTTTCCTTCGAGAAGTTTCCTCGCGAGGACCAGCGAAAACAGGTCAGTAGCGCCAGACTGCCACTTAATATGCAGATGTTAAGGCCACGTACAATGCAGATGTTTAGGTGATGTAGGTTATACAGTCCCCCATTTAACAGCTGTCGTTCGACATCAACGCCCTAGCACCTGCGCTGTGACGACGTCTGGGACCCCAGGCGACCGGCTCTCGCACCTGTTCACTCAGACTTGAACGCAGGTACTTCGGATTTTTGCACCAAGCAGACTATTTTATAACAAAATAAAATGCAACTGAACAAGATTCTGACCAAGACTACTGACTAATAAACTTTTCTGGCTTGAAGCCATGATGTACAACCTGCTAACTTTTTCTTAATTTTTCGAGCACCTGCGACCAAATCGCTGAAAACGAAATTTTATTGCTTTGAAAATTAAAATTCAAAAATTGAAACATATGACATAAGTGAATATGATCTGCCCAAACAATGAGTTACGATGACCAGCTACTGCGTAATCTCCCGTTCAAAATTAATTTTTTGAGTAATACCAGACTGAGCGAATTAGATGTTAATTGTGAGTACGTAAAAGAAACTGTTAGTACATAAAAGAAACTGTGAGTAAATAAAAGGAACTGTAAGCACATAACGGAAACTGTAAGTACATGAAGGAAACTATGAGTACATAAAAAACTGAGAGTGCATGAAAGGATAGTTTATTGAGTAAGTAGTCTGTTCGCACGTCTTGTCTACCCTAGGCTTATCTTTAAATCTTATTTCACACACCAAGAGTTGTTCCTGTTACTCTTTGCTTGATGACAATGTATGAAGACATTAAGCTTTAACGACGTTCCCAAACACCAAATTGTGCATTAAAGTTCTAAATACTTCCCATAAAATATTTTAGATACAAAAGTTTCAGCTGTTGTATTTGGATTTCTTTAGTTAAATTAAGAAGGCCGCCTCATGAACCCTGCATTCAAACCTTCGCCTCCAGAAATGAATTTTTCCAACAGCCCTCTCTCTAAACAGGCAACACCCGAGTTGTCGCTCATTTTAGTCGATATCTGAACCAACAGAACCGAAGCTGACGAGTACACCTCTGAGGGCAGCACAGCCCTCTCACAGTGGCGACAGAGGGCAGCCCGCACTGGCGCCCCTGCGCAGTCCCGACTCTCGGAGAGGCATCTCGAAGGAGTGCGCTGTCGAAATTTTCACACTGAGAAGGTCGCAGAAAAAAATCGTAATTCGTAACCGCTGAGGATGTAGTGATGCTACAAATGGAGCATGCCGTGAAATAATAGATGAGTGCAGGTGAGGCCTTTTAAAAAAATTTTTAAAATAATTAATCAATAAGAAATAAATGAGTCGCACTCAGTCTGAGATTTTCAACAAGACGCATTTTTTGAACTCTTTATAATTTATTTTATGACTAACCTGATTCCATTTTGAGCTAATTGAGTTTATTTTACGGTTACTCTGGCGTATAAAATTGAGGTGGAGGATGTATGCTCACACGGAAATGTATAAAATTCCTAGAGAGAGGTCATCAGAGGTCATACATCGTCTTAGAAGAATCTGAGCTTCTGTATTAAATCACGCTCTAAAAAATGCATCCTTCAAGTGAAATACTGAGTTTCATTCCTGTGATCGCTTCAATTCCTTTGCAGCACACAACTGAGCCAGGATAGCCCAGTCTTAGAAAATGCATCACATTTCAAAATCGTAACCGAAAGGAAACAGAGGCAAATCCTGTTCTTCCGTTACCACCGTCTGCGAAGTTTAGGCCGCAGATATTTACTCATTCAGAAGCTACGAACGGCAATCATGTATAAAAATTTGCACCTTGGTTTGCTTCTCGTATTGAGAATCTCAACCCGAGCCCGTTTAAAGTCCCCCTTCGTCTATTCTAATAAATTTAAAGCTATTATCTTCAGAGGAAAAGAAATCTGTGGGAACAATGCGAGTGCGAGCGGAAATTGTGAGTTTAAAATGAACCAGTTTCGGTAATGACGGCCGATTGGTGCGGAGAAGCGTCGGAGCGCCGCGCCCTCCTTTACACCTGACATGCACCACCCCCCCCCCACCTCGGGGGGACGTAACCCACCCCAATTTGGAGTGCAATTTGCAAACTGTACCGTACCTTTATGCTAAATAGCATCATATAACACTTATATAGTAAAAAGCTGCTACGGGAACCGCCGGCTCTAGCGTGAACAAATTCTTTGAAGGGCTGGAGGATGAACTAAGATCATTCCTAAGAAATGTTTCCATTCTTCGTTGCTCCAGGGCGTTGACCGCTGCAATAATATAGACTCACATACATTAAAATACATATGTGTGTTCCCGAAACGAATTTTTATGATACACAGCTCGTACTTCGGCGAGGGTTGTTCTCGCAGCTGCCCAAAGTCGGGGAGAGTACACGGAAATGTTCTGGTGCAGGTTCCTCATCCCGATATCCAAGAGTTGCAATGTTAGTAAAAACATCAAATACTTTGCACGTAAGCGAAAAGAACTTAGCAATTTTTCCAACAAGTCTTCACGCCTCTTAAAATTGTTCGCATGGCCAGGAAATGAGGCCTGGAGGTCATTTGAATTACCAATGTACACTGGCTAAAGCGAAATATTCATGCTAGTTTTCCTGACGAAAATCGTCTCAAAACAAATCTCAAAAACTTGATAGTGTTTTCAACAAAGTTAGCTCCATACAACGAAAGCGTTGAGCAACTTTTCTCTAGGACTATACATGTTCTCACGCGTACATATATATGCATGCATATATAATACAATGCACCATGTCGTTTATACATAAACCAATAAATTTATACAATATACATTTATGCAAATGCATGTGAGTAGATGTGTGTTCATTATGCAAAGAGTTTGTGGATGTTAATTTTTAAAGCGTGAGGGGGCAGCTGCAGAGGCGGAATAGGGCGGCCCTCCCCCACGTGAGACCCTCCCAACATCACGGCCGACCGTCCCCCACGTCACGGCCGGCCGTTCCAGGCCAAAACGGACCGAAACACCTCTATCAAAAATATGCAGCTGACCGGCCACTAAAATTTCCAAAACATAATTGATGGTCGATTACCGGCAATTTCGCCTATAATTTTCCATAGTATCAGTGGGTTCCTCTTGCTGTTTTAATTAAAAGAGCAGCTACACAAATCTTCCATGTGCACCTCAGAATACGAAGCGTTCAGCTCAAACGATGCAAGCCGACAGCCAGTCCAAACTAGTGAGCTCATGGCCGGCACTCGACTTATTTCCTCTTCTAATGTTAATACAAATGTATGACTGATTAGATTTACATAATCTTTGCATGTTGAAAAAATTTCTTTAGCGTTTCGTAAATGGCCCATCAATCTTCCGCCCTAATTATGGGAAAAGGTCTTTGTCCCATCCACTTCTTGCACTGATTTTAACAGTCGTACTAGTTAAGGACTTCAATGAGCTCGAACTAGTCGAGACGACCAGTCAACAGAAAAAGCGCAGCCGAAAAGCATTTCAAAAACTCATTCGCAAGGCAAGAATTAAACCACAAATCATTCAATTTTTTATCAAACTTGTACTTCATATGATTCCTAATATCACAGGACTTTCAAGCTGGTACATCACAGGAATTTTCAAGCTGGTACATTGTGAGCGAGGGAAGTAATTTCTACCTACATACTAGCGTGCAGAATGTGCACTACTAGCATGGAAATGTAGTGAGTAGTGGGACTAGTGATGATCCAGACCAAGGCAACTCTTTCATAGACAAAGGTGATTAATAAGCTGACTTAATTCACCAGAAGCCTGCGGTTGAGTAACAGAAAGTGCATGCAGTATATCCATTTCCAGGGAAGGTATTTAGTCTGCCCCAAATCCGACTAATATCTCGTAGTGTGAAACAATAACTCTCAGAACCCCTGCATACTGTTCTAACGTTTTTCTCTAAATAAAGTATTATAATCAATGCTAAGAGGAAAAACGCGTAGTCACACGATGTTTAGAATCCAGACAGGATTTTGTTGCTCTTTCAATGATTGGAAAACGCTCGGTGCACGGAAAAGAGCAAGATTTTGAGTTCCCTTCCGCGGCAACGGTGTCCAAAGTCAAAGCGTACGAGCCAAGTCAATGAAGACGATCGAATTCGCCAGCACGCTTCTCGTCTGCAGTCGCTGCAAAACACGGCGCTGACCTCAAAAGCACACCATAACGCCAAACATTTTTCTTTCCCCACCGGAAGGCCCTTATTATTCCCCGTTGATGAAGCATTTTTAGAGACGCATTAAAAACAATAATAAGAGACTTCTTCATAGAGAAAGAGTTCCTTGTGATTCACGGAACATCGACAATTCTAACGGCAGTTCAGCAGCAGCTTCCTTCGCTTCACTGTTCGGTGAGCGACAAATATTCGTTTTACTCTTGTATTTAGGATAATGACGACCCGTTACTTAGAACGAGTCTCTACAACGATGCTGTCTCTCATTAAGTCAATATTTCAATTAGGAAAATTTTAATTATTGCTATCCTGCCACTTGATATACAAACACCAGCTGCTGACTTTATGGTCCTGAAAGATGATGCGCGGGAAAACAATGGCAAAATTTCCTGTGCAGAACAGTGCGTATTATCGCTCTCCACCACACCTGGAAAAATATTAGAGTATATGCACTCCACCCATACGCTTACGGGGGTTTTAGAGAGATATTTTGGCGCTCTGTTCCATTGGACGGAATCCAGAGCGGCATTCCCTTTGTTCGGCTTGAATGTTTGTTTGTTCAAATAAGTACCATCACTCGTAACCACTTCTTTCATGCTGATGGTATCTGATAACGTTATATTACTCTTGTTTGCAACACAAGTCACTACGCTGGTAGATCTTGCGCATAAATATTTTCGTGGCGTGACTGCAACACTAGGTTAACATTAGGAGAGTTTTCCATTCCCTCATGCCCCCCCCCTCCTCCCCCTTTCCCCACGCACGAC